>JAAAKG020146769.1:0-10604 GCA_010014905.2 Druon quercuslanigerum
TCAGAATCCACAATATGCATGTCTTATATTTTAGGTAAGAAACTTGGAACAGATTTTAGAATTTTTAAATCAATTTTTTAGGTTTAGGGGTTGAAAGCGACTGCGTTCCCCGGCAGTTAGGGGGATGAAATTTTTTTTTAGAAATATTAACCATCAAAATCTAGAATATTCATGTTTTATATTTTAGGTAAGAAACTTGGAACAGATTTTAGAATTTTTAAATCAATTCTCTAGGTTTAGGGGTTGAAAACGAGTGCGTTCCCCGGCAGTTAGAGGGATGAAACTTTTTTTTACAAATATTTACTATCAGAATCCACAATATGCATCTCTTATATTTTAGGTAAGAAACTCGGAACAGATTTTAGAATTTTTAAAACCATTTTTTGGATTTAGTGGTTGAAAACGACTACGTTCCCCGGCAGTTAGGGGGATGGAACTTTTTTTACATACTTTTAAATTTTTTTTATTTTTTGTTTCACATAAACGTTGGAAACTTCAGTTCCATCGAGAAGTTGCCTATCCAAAGCTGCCGTCTCCTCTAGCGTAAGTTCATCATCTTTATTTTGCTCGGGGTCACTCGTGGACACCGAGTAAGCAAAGCTTTGCGACTACGTACGGCCCTTAAAATGCTTTCACCAACTTACTTGAGACATTCGGTCTCTTTCAGGAGTCTCTTACGTGAGTGAGCCTCTACATCCTACTTGCCCAACCTTCAGCATCAGGTGGGGGCCATTTTGCCTCCATCTTCACTTTTTTTCGAAGCAGGTTCCTAGGATCCCTTCTCATATTTAAAAATACCGGAATACACCGTGTAGTAATAACCATCTCGTGTAGCACCTACCTATCTCGTCTAATGCCGTATTCGCGTATTTCGTGCCTCGATCCGAAAGAACCCATTTCGGTGTTCATCATCGACTGATAATTAGACCTCTATCTATTATGTACAAAGACCCTTGTATACTGCCAGGTATTAATTATCCTTTTTACTTTTTTGAAATACTGTCCATGAAACCTATCAAGCCTGTATGGTCAGATTTGGTCAACTGACATTTTCCGCACCGGTTGATAAAGGCTATAAAGAAAGTTTCCTTAATGCCCATGTGGCTGGATTCGCGATTTCCATGCACCTCTCTCATTACTTCATTATTTAGTTCTGAGGTACGATCAGTTTGCAGGCGTCTAAGTTATCCAGCACGCCTTTCACTAAGGGGTTATTCTGATATCGATATATCCAGCCGCTAACCACTTTCTAACTTCTATACTCAGTGGGAGTATCTAAGACCGCCTGACGTCTTGCACTGGCTCCATCACAGCTAACTGAAGATCTCCTATTTTTTTTCAAATGACGAAATGGTATAGTAATTACGCGCAGCCTTGGACTTTATTCTACTGACGTAAGCTATTACTTTTTCTTAACCACCCTGTACTTAAGTCATCACTACATCCGAGCCAGTGTTGGGATACACCAGAATCGGTGATGAAATTAAAGCATTTTTAAGCGTCTAGAACGCCTCCTCTTATTCTTCGGCCAAAATGAATGCCTTAATTTTTCCTAGTTTCATCTTTAATAAGACGTCTACACCATAATGTCGCTCCTATGAATCGACGAATTTGTCTTAAACTAGTCGGTCGCGGGTATTCCAATATTATCCTTAACTCATTCTCGTCAACGTTGAGACCCGTATGATTCACTACTAATCACAGATATTGGAGCTGCAGTTTACAAATGTCGCAATTATCAGGGTTGAGTGTCAACATAGCTTCCTGAACATACATGATAGTTAAGTGTAACCATTAGAGATGCTCCTTTAATGTTTTTGTCACTACTTTTTTCTCGTCCAGATACGCAAATATGTGCGGACTTATTTCTGGTGTTATTACTTTATCCGTTGATCTTTGTAATGTGGTCTGGTGCTCCCATAAGCTCAAATGGCATCCCATGACATTGGTAACGGATATGTAACTTTCTTTGTGATCTCATTGACTTTTCTGAAGTCAATGCTCATATGACATCCTGTATCTGATTTTCAAACCATCAAGACCCTGAAAGAAAATGTTATGTGTGGCTCGTCAGCGTTCCAAATTTCTCTATCTCTCGCGTGAATTATGAGTCGAAATTACTCCGCAAAGGCCATGCCTAGTACAGAAAGATCAGCCAGGTCTGGTGTTATTCGGACTTCTACCTCTCGGGTTATACTTAACAAACTGATGGGAATTGAAGCTTCTCCCATGACGGACTCAAAAGTAACATTCGCCATCATGACTGCTACTCTCTTGTTCAGGTTGATTCTATTATTTCCCTCTTTAATTATTTTCAGCCCGTTCGCTCTCATGAAAGTGTTCGTCGATCCCGTCGCCAACAATAAATCACAGAGTTTTCCGCCTATCGAGACATGAATATAGTGTCGTGCAGCTTTACCTCTA
This sequence comes from Druon quercuslanigerum, assembly GCA_010014905.2. Classification (NCBI taxonomy): domain Eukaryota; kingdom Metazoa; phylum Arthropoda; class Insecta; order Hymenoptera; family Cynipidae; genus Druon; species Druon quercuslanigerum. Next base: position 2,425 of record JAAAKG020146769.1, read on the forward strand.
CTTATCTTAAGGTTGAACGGTGCACCTGGATCTCAAACACTTGCTTCTAAATCGTTCACGATCTGTACATGACTGAGTGATCTTCGCTGAAAATTCATAGCTATTGAATCGGCCCTGTTACTCACAGCTGATCTTGACTTTGCTTGGTTGATTCGTGTTTGAGAATTTAGCAAAGATCTGTTCGGTTGATTTGTCCAAGCTTGGGCCTGCTTAGGGAGAAGGGAAGCAGCATAGGCCTGAAGTTTTCTCTCCCCTACTGGTTTCCCTGGAAATAAGCCAAGTCGAAACTGCTCTTGACTTGGTGTTCCGGGTAGCTTCTTCCTTTTCCGGAAAACCGGGAAATGTAAATAATTACTAGTGAAAGTTTACAGATTCGATTAGTGATAAGTGATCCACGAAGGATTTTTAGAAAACTAATCATTTGATTATTTAAGATATTTCGTATATGAAATAATTATAAAAGGTTATAAGAATGGAAAACGTGTAAACTAGAAATGTTGAAATAAAACGAGACGCGATGGTGTAAAATTTTTAACTCTTTCAAAACCAAAAGTAGGCCATACAAAGATACTGCTGACGTGACCTAGACTTTTTTCATTTTTAAAATATTGCCTTCCAATTGTTTTAACAAAATCAGGAAAAAAAAGAAATTCTTAAATTAAATATCAATTTCAGATGTTAATTTTGTTTTCCTACTGGTCTAAATCAATATTATTAAAGTATCGTTAAATATTTAAGAGTATTAATAAAATGTCCCTATTTCCGCTGGGATCTGAACCCAGGAGCTTCAGATTTCCGGTGTGGTGCTCTTACCAACTGAGCTACGAAGAGACGCAAAAATTTTCTTCAGAACCCCCTTAAAAGCTGGATGACGAAGTCATTCTTTATACTTGCAAGATTTTTTCTTTTTTTAAACATAAAAATCATACTTTTTTGTTGATATTAGGTTTATTGACCAGGGAATATTAATGATTAATTTTAGATGTTAATTTTGTTTGTCTACTGGTCGGAGTCAATATTATTTAAATATTGATAAATCTTTAAGATTGTGTTCATACGCATTATATTTTTTAACAGACTTCTGTTTTTGATTTTAAAATGTATTAATATCTATGGTTTTGTCAAAGGTTATTAAATAAATTTAAAAAACAATCAATATGCTCATTAACTTTATTTATTTATAATAATTGTCATACAAATGAATCAAGAGAGTTTATGAATAATAAACATAGTTACATTATCAACCAACAAAGTAACTCACACTCCTCCCTCCTCTTTGAAAGATCCCTAGTAATCATATTTTAGTGAATTTCCCCTTGACCACCTTCGCTTGGAAAGATCCTTCTTAATTATAAATATGTCATTATTACTAAGTAGGTATTGGGTCCCCTCTTTCTGGGAGGGTCCCGATTATTAATATTGACGGAACTAAACAAGACCCTATTATGAATTTTAATCAGATTCCCTATACATCATAAAGAAGTGTTGATTCGTCAAAGCAACCTGTATTAGCAGCTTCGATGGTGGGTTCTCTCCTCCTGGAAGGATCATAGGCGCTGATATCGGTTCCTTCGAAACAAATCAAGACTTGTTACTGCACCTCAGGCCCCTCCCGGTTCCTCGTGGAAAGATCCCAAGTAATCACATAATTAATTTTCACTTTGGTCCTCTCCACTTAGAAGGTTCCCTCTTAATAACGTTAACTCATTCAAATACATATCACTATTATTAACTTCGACCTGGGTTCGTTCCCAGTGGCGGGATCCTAGATTAGTAGCATAGATTTAAGATTTATGCCAATATTACTAACTTGGAATTGGGTGCCCTCTTTCCGTGGAAAATCTAATTAATAATATTGGCGCACTAAAAACCAGTCACTATTATTAAAATTTACCCTGGTCCTCTTCACCCTGAAGGATCTCAAATTAAATAATTTATTCTAAAATCGTCCTACCAAATGGCGACTAGTTATGCGTGTGTCTTTTTTATCGAACAATTTCAATTAACAATCAAGCTTACTCTGAGCTTAATTCAACATTTATTTGCACTCCATATCATTTTTTGATTGAAACATAACGATTAAATTTTAGTTTGACTGAAAACTGAACAATTTTAGTATTAGTGGGAAGGATAATATTAATTATTCATTCGACTGGAGCTAAATAAAGTTTATTCAAAGAATTGGAGAACAAGCTCCCGTATTTGCCAGCGTGTCTTACATTTTTGATAATTTCACCCAATTCAATTTATTTTCTCCAGTCTTTTATATTAATATACACTTGACTCCAAAGTTACGAGAAATTTTGGAATGATAAACTCCAAATATACGAGTGCTTATATTTCGAGGGTAATGCATGGGAGCGAACACGGAACTAATTCGCGCATGTCGAATTCATGGCACCGCGCTCTAGCGCACAGCAAACTCTCAAATAGCACGGTATTTGCCGGAAAAAAATTTCGCTCGCTTCTTTGGAGCCCCAACGCTCGCATATTTGGAGTTAGACTTAATTTGTTGTGAGCGCAAAGTTATTTGCATAATATTATAGGAGGAAGTGGGTATGCCTAATGCCGAAGATGCCATGGGCGTAACATACCGTACTTATATATTGCAAGATAAAAACCATTGCGTTTCACGATAACACCATCGCGTGGTTTGAATGGTCGGCCAATGAATCCTAAAAGAAGAATATAATTACGAATTAATTAAAATTTTTTTTTAATTCTTATAGAACTACTGCATTATCAGTCTACTAGTCATTGTTCGCATAATAAAATTTTTTATTTTTTAGGATTCCCCATGATCTGTTTTCAGTTTAGGGATTACATATGGAATTCAAAATTCCCTTTTTAGATAGAAAAGGCATTTATTTCATGATTGCTGCCAATTTGGAAAGTGTGCCTTTTGGACGATCAATCAAGAAAAAATATAATGTGCCGTGATTGATTGGGTTTGATTATTTTGACAGTCGGTGGCAAAAAACTTAAATTTTAATTACAAGGATGAATATTTAATAAAAAAATTACTTTTAATCAAACACGTGAGTTTTCAACTAAGAAAATTTGTCTTTTTTACCAAAAAAGGCGGTTTTTTCAAGAAAATACATGATTTTTTAACTAAAAAAGAACAAACTTGAATCAAAAATGGATTATTTAAAATTTTCGGTAAGTAAAATTAATTTTCAAACAAAAAAATTAGTTATCTAATAAATTCATTTTCCACGGATATTGGCGAAATTGAATTTTTTCCACAAAAAAATTAATGTTTGACCACATGGTTGAACTTTTAACCAAAATAATAAATTTTTTACCAAAAAAGACGAATCTGTAAAAAAATGTATGCATCTTCAACTACAATAATAAAATTTCTATACCCAAAAAAGACAAATTATGAGTAAAGATTATAAATTTTTACCAGAAAAATTGAATTTTTAACCAAAAAGTTTAGCATCTAACAATAAAGGCGAAATTTAATCAGAGATTAATCTTCAACCAAAAATTGAATAGGTTAAGTTTCATTAATGGAAATTATTTTCAAAGAAAAAACGAAAAATTGTGAATAAAATAGTTCAGTTTTTAACAAACAAACAAAATTAGTTTTATTAATTTTCTGAAAAAAACTTAACTGTGGGCCAAAAACATTAATTTTAAACCAAATAATTCAATTTTCTACTACAAAAGATCACTATTTAACCAAATGTCGAATAATTAAATATGAAAAAAATGCATCGAAGAAAGAACGACTTTTTAACCAAATATTTTAACTCAGAAGATTAATTTTCTACTAAATAATTTTAACAAAATCCATGAATGCTCAGCTAAAAAAGATAATTTCTGAACCAAAAATTAAACAGTTAGGTTTTCAATTTTTAAATATTAACTTTTAACCCAAAAAGCAAATTTTTAACAAAAGAGTTAAATTTTCAATTACAAAAGATTAAGTTTCTCATAAAAAAAGGCGAATTTTCATAAAAATTCCTGAATTTTCAACTGAAAAAAGGAACTTTGAAACACGTAATGGTTTTTTTCTTTTAAATTCTCACTTCATTCTTCCAAATTGTTCTGGTTCCGGTTTAATCATAGCTAATGAATATTTAAATAATAACATTTTTATCAGATGGCTTTTTATATTTAAAATTACCTTTTGCAGTAATTCGGTAGGTTTTTTTGTCAATCACTATACCAATAAGCTGTTCAGTGCCTTCTAGGTGCAAGGTATCATCATCTTGAAGTGTAACTTGCTCTGGTTCTGTATGAGAAATAAAGTTATTAATTAACTAATTAAGTCGTAACAAAATTCAAAATTAATTTAGAAATATAAGGATTTGAAGTCTGCAAGCCGAATTAATCACGCGCCACTTCAATTTAAAATTTAATAGGTCTTTAAAATTTTTTAACGTTTACCACAAAAAATTGTAAAAAATGATGAAAGTTGTCTATTTTACTGGAAATGACAAATTGCGAAAAATTTTAGTAATTTAAAAATATATCAAGAAATTTTTGGACTTTAGAAGAAATCCTAAAAAATGTTTTAAAATCTTATGAACTTTTTAGGTATGGAATATTTTTAATCTTTTTAAAACTTATAAAAAATCAAACTATCTTTTAAACTGCATTGTACCTGAATTGAACCTACAATTTTGAAAAATCTTTTATATTCAAATAATTGTATTGAAATTGTTCATTTTTAGGCTATAACTGGAAAATCAAGTTCCCGAAACTAGAAAATTCTTCGAAAAGAAAATATATTTGTTCTTTTCCGAAATTTAAGAAAATAATTTGAAATTTTTTTAAAATATCTGTTCAAATTAATTTTTCTAATGAAAAATTGTTAAAAATTTTCCCCATGAATCCTAAGAAAATGATTGTATTCTTTTAATACGTGACTCTATGCTTCCCACAACATTTCTTCGTTTTGGTATAAAACCACAGTGAGAAATTCTTTTTAAATTTTTTTATTTAATTTTCTTACTTGGTTAGCATCTACTTGTAGAGACTTTAATTTGACTAAACACTATTTTATTAAACACTCCATAGATGGATTCAAAGGGTGGTTTTACTTGGAGGGGGGGGGGCTATTTATGAGTCAATGTACACCCTCCATTCGAGGTGGTAAAACTTACCAGCTACTCTGCCATTATATGTAAAGAATTCTTCCCACTGCGCCTCTAGGTCCGGAGAAAGTCGAATACGTGTACCATCTTTCAGTCTCAGTAAACACACGATTTGGCCTTCTATGGATATTCTGATTAATTTGTCACCTTCGCTGTGACGTAATGGCAGTATCGGAGCACTTGGATAACGACGTCCTGGTAGTGGTCTCAATTCTTTAAGAAAAAACTTATATGTAATACCTTTCGAAATTATCTACAGGAACAGAAAAAGCAAAGTGTAGTAATAAATTTAATACTTTATACATGATTCATTAGGATAAAGAGATACTTCGGGTTCAAATCTTTTAAAAAACAAGAGAATTACTGCCGACGTTTCGTGAACATTGCAGGTCACTTCTTCAGAGCTAACTTAAAACTGAGGTATCAGGTTATGCTATTCTTATTTATACTCTCTACGATCTCTGTGATTGGTCAGAGTTCCGGCGGAACACTTGGGTGTCTTCAGGAGACGAGGCGATTCAAAGATTACAGCTTTCTGCAGCCATTTCGCCTATAATCTATCCTTTCTTCAGATGAATTTTGGTACACTTGTCCAATCCAAAGACAATACCAATCTCTCCTGCATACTCCTTGACAATATTTAAAGCACTCTGAAGTTTGCTCTTACCAGAAGCATCGATTTGTAGGAATTGCATATAAAATACATAAGGGACCTTATGCTCTCAAAGATTAGTGTTGCCACATAGGTATTCGGAAGAATTTCGTAATGCGAGAGATAGAGGCAGAAGTTTATTGGAAAAAAGCAAAGGGCTCATGATATTGCCCTGAAAGAGAGCCTTGTGAAAGGCGACGTTGGTTATTCTCACTCAATATTTTTTAGCTGGAATTTCTTTGGCTGAAATTTTCATTGTTATGCCATTAGAGTTATCCTGCTGTATTGATTGTGCAACAGATGTTTCAGTGTTCGTGATATTCAAAACTAATTGAAAATGTAAAAATATATAAAATTCTGCACTTCCTTTTAGGTCAATAGCTGACCCTTTCGGCGTTGCTAAGGATACAGCTTGAAGACGCACGATGAATGTTGCCGAAGTTCTAAATGATAAGGCTCTTAACTATATCAAGTGGCCTGTGGGCCAGCAGTCGGTCCAAGCTGAAGAAGAATTTGCAGCAACTGCTGGATTTCCTGGAATTGTTGCAGTGGTCGATGGATGGGCAATGCAAACAGAATGTTTGTAGATGTATTTGCCGGAGTTTACGGAAACTTTAACTGTCAGCTTATATTGTATATTCAGACTCATAGAGGGATATTTAGGAACTATTAATTTAAGCAGTTTCCCATTTTCTGTCGACTTTTAAAGGATTAGCTAACACTGCCTCACCTTAAATTGTATTAGAAAAATGTCTTGCTATCATTTGTACAAACAATGAGTGCCTGGCTTTTTCCGAAAAAATATTGTCTACAGATAGAATCGATAGAATCGGATTAATTTTCAAGCGTTTTCCAACAAACGAGATTCAAATCTTTTTTCGGATTTATTCGCATTGCCTCGGACACAGATATCGGAATTATTCGAAATAGTTCTGATTAGCTCGGAATGAATTCCTATCCGAAACTTGTGCCAGGGTAAATATTGCTGAAACTTAGTTATATGCAAAAACTCAGATTTTATGGAGATTTCATGAAAAAATTGAGATCCTAAACAATTCTAATGATCCTAATCTTTTCAGCCTTCTTGCAATTCAGATGCCCACCAGGTGGTAATATTGCGAAGAGAAATTGAAGTTATTCGCAATATTGCCGCATGGCGGATATTTTGTTATTTGTGGGAAGTTTGCCTGAACCTCGCGTTACAAGCATCCGAGCCTTTCTTCATAAGGTTTAGGCAAAGTCTTCTTGCATCTGGGCAAAGTGCATGTCTGTCTCGAATTTATGGAAGTAAGGTTAAACCTCCGATATCAGAAGAGATGAATGGATGAAAGAGAAGAGTTTCTAAGAAGATAAGTTTATCAGATCAAGATTCTCAGTCAAGCGGAAGATAAACCGAGGACCATGAACACACTTTGTACAGCAAGAGGTCTTCATTGTCGAAATGCGAAGAGCTTAATTAAGATGACTTTATCATGAAGAAAACTATTAGCCGAAAAAAGGTGGATTTAGATAATATTCTGTTCCGCCAGGGTTGTACTGATCTGATATTTGTGTAATACATCCGCACTAGCACTTAAATCATCATCTCTAAAATACTGATATGTTACGGCCGCTGAACTCACGGTTTAATCTGAAAATTCAATAATTGACTCAACGAAGAACTGCCAACTTTTAATCATTTTCGCGTGTAGTCATATTTTTAAAGGTCCATATTACATTTTTAAAATTTAGCTTTATGCTAAAATTATTGAAATATGCAGTTTTTTTATAAATGTTGACGTATTCTTCGAAAAAATTAATAAATCTTTCCCTGAGGTCTCTGTCAGATTGATACTTCTTTTCGAGTAGAAGGAGAGTCTTTTCCGACAATGAAGATCTCTCTCTGTACTGCGTGCGTTTATGGTCATCGATTTCTTCTCTGCTTGACTAAGAATCTTGATCTTCGCTTCTTCGCTTTCTTCCATTTAGATGTTGTTGCTTGCGTCTCACGACTTTCTCGTTTTGATTTTTCCTTAAGTTTGTATAATTCTCCTTCAGGTATCCGTTTCCTTTATGGCGGGCGTATAATTTGTCGGCTTCTTGAGGTTAAATGTAACATTGATTACTTGTAAATTGCGATCATTTTATAGTTTGCGCTGTTTTCTAGTATTATTTTAAAATTCCTAATTGGACCTTCTCGTGCTTTGCTTTGGCTTCTAAATCGAAAAAGGGAATGTATGTGTTCATTGCTATTTTTTGTGTAATTGACTTGAAGCTTTGTGCGGGATTTTTCTTCATACCGTGTTACGCCCTAAAAATTATACATTTTTTGACGTAAGACTAAAACGAGCGCAAATATGTCTTATCCTACGCGGTACCTGTTAGTAACACCAATTATACACGCGCGCAATAACGGTTCTCTCTGAGTTTGAACCTAA
>JAAAKG020146770.1:0-10604 GCA_010014905.2 Druon quercuslanigerum
AAGTTTAACTATTTTGTCCAAATTTTTTTAAAATAAATTTTTTAAAATAAAATTTTATATATTATATTTTAGATTTAAAATTGATATTTATTATTTTAAAACTCAACAACTTGGTTGAAATTTCTTATTTTTAAATTAAAATTTTGAAAGTAAATATGTTTTCTTTAGAGTTCGGATTTTTTGGTAAAAAAATTATTCTTCTTGATCAAAAATTCATTTTTTGTTTAAACCTTCGACTATTTGTTTAAAAATTACTCTACTTAGTGGGGAATAAAACGATTTTAGTAAAAAGTATCCTCCTCCGTTGAGAATCCATCGTTTTATATAAAAATTAATTTCTTTCATTCTATATTAATCTATTTTGTTGACAAATCTTTTTTGTTGAATAATATTTTGCTCTGAAAATTTAGTTAATTATGTTTTATATTACAAATTGATAATTTTTATTCAAAAATTTCATTTTTTTGGACACGATTATTAAATTTTAATTTCAAATTCAACTTCTTATTTGAAAATTAGGCCTGTAAATGTGTTGTTTCAAACTCGTTTACAATCTTCCTGAAATTTAATTTCGCCACGCGGAAGCTAGACAAAGCATGATTTTCACAAACAAAACATCCGCGTTTGTCTACAAACCTTTCGTAATTTTTTTAAAAATTCATTTTTCTTTTAAATCGTTTTTTGTATTGAAAATTCCGATACTTTGGTAAAAAAATGTATTCATTGCTTTCCCTAAAAAATTATTCATTATGGTTAAGCATGTAACTATTCTTCTTTAATTCCTCCTTTTCATTTAATTCTATTTTTTATTGAATTTCTTTTTTTAATTTAAAACAAAATATGTTTTTATTATATATATATACTTAAAATTTTACCATGTCGGAAACTTAATAGATATTCGTGCCCCTTTTATTTTTCAAAGTAAAAATTAGGCCTGTTGTGTGAAAAAATATAATTTTCAAGAGGTTTATCAGTTTGATTTTCATTACAATTTTTATTTTTACAACATTTTTTTCATTTGCCTTCTCACATTGTAGACCCAAAATAATGCTCATTTATACTAAATAGGTTTATAGCCTTATCAGATAAAAACAATTTTTTTTTTAATTTTATATTATTCTCCAAAATCGATTGAGACATGAACTTTATTTGCAATTTTACTATTCTATTTGATTTTAAAAATTAACGTAAGTCTAAATCAATAAACGTAAGCACAAGTCAATCAAAAGTTCCATTTTTTTATTTTTTATTATTTTTTGTGCAATCAGAATTTGAATTTTTGATTTAAAAAAAAAACTCTAGAAGTTTTTACGATAATCTTATTGGGCGTTCGAAATATAACGTTTTTTTTATTTGATTTTTTTTCGTATCGTTCATTGTTTGGCTCAAAATGTTTATTTTCGCTTGTTTTCTGGAATTTTGTAAGTGCTCTCTGGTAATTTTTTTTATCAAAAGCTAATTTTGTTGAAAATTAATTTTTAAATGAAATTTAAAGAAATATTTCAAAATATATCTAAAAATGTCAAAATATCTGGAAGTTTTGGCATTTATAATTTTTTTTGAATATTCTTCAAAATTTTAGGAATAATTTGAGTCAGATTAAAAAATATTAAGGATTTTTAAAAGTTTTGCAGAAATTAAAAATATTTTCAAACTTGGAAAAATTTGCGAAAGTGTATCAAATATTTTTTAATTTCTCCCAAACAAGTTTTTTAAAAAGTTTATGACGAGTAGAAGATTTATATATTACAAGATCATTAAAATAATATAAAGGATTCTAGTTATTTGGGTTTTGGATTCATAAATTAATAGTAATTAATAATAATTACATTTGAATAATTCAAAGACTTTTACTTGTTAGAAAAATTAGTAGCCATAGTAAGGAATTAATTCTTTTTTTATTTAACTAATAAAGTTGGTTTTAGAATATGCTTTCGAAAACGAACGAGACAGATCAAAATATTTGAAGTTCTCGCATTGAAATGCAGCACTACTCATCTATGGTTGACACAACCATACCTTGGCTAACACAGCAAGTATGGTTCAGACGCCCATTTTGTATCAGCATCTTGATGACACGTTCACTAAGCCATTGAAATTGGTGTCACATCAATATTACACCCATCAATACTTCTATGGTTGCCCCTACCATAATATTTCTTTCCGTTAATGTTTTCGCCACCCATGCCCATCTATCTTTATAAAAAGGAATTCTGACTAAATCTTGTAAAACTTTTACGATCTTGTCAATTGTACAAGATCATCGTGAGATTATTGAGAGAAATAAGTAAGCACTACTCATCTATGGTTGACACAACCATACGTTGGCTAACCAAGCAAGTATGGTTCAGACACCCATTTTGTATCAGCAGCTTGATGACACTTCCACTAAACCATTGCAATGGGTGTCACATCAATATTACACCCATCAATACTGTTATGGTTGCCCCTACCATAATATTTCTTTGCGTTATTGTTTTCGCTAGCCATTCCCATTTATTTTTATAAAAAGGAATTCTGACTAAATCTTGTAAAACTTTTACGATCTTGTCAAATGTACAAGATCATCGTGAGATTATTAAGAGGAATAAGTGAAGTATTAAAAACATGTATCAAATTTTACTAAGAAAGGTGTTGTCTCGTCTATATAGGATTTTACGCCCTGTTTTAAATGAAACCTGGGGTGAAACCACGAGCGAAAATTCACCTCGGGCTCTTTCTTTATGCCACGTGAATGAAGAAAGACAAGTCTCCCCTACTATATTTCACCCCGACTCAAAATTTATATGAATTGCTGCTTCCAAGCTGTTAAATTTCAGATATGTAGAAAAAATTCACGCATACGCAGCGATCCCCCTAAGTAATAACACCATATTTCATACAATAAAGTCAAATTTCTCTCCAAGTCTGTGCGTTTGTATGGTATTTCTTTGTATATAACTTATATGTATAAGTTTCCGCTGAAAATTATTAGTATTTGAATTTGTAGAAGTTGGGAAGAAATCTCATTAAAACATAAATTTATAGAGCTTTCTTGCTTCCTATTTTATGCTTTATGCAAAAAATACTGAATTATTCATCAGCGACCGAACAATATATATAAAACCAGGAATTTCAACTACGGTACAAACTACGAATTGAACACTCAGAAGCTCTTTCATGAGAATAACACTTAAATTTAATGAACCTATTACCACTGAGGGGTAGAATAATTATCTAGCCATTCAAATCTTAATTTGGAAACTTTTTTATTAGGGGTTTATTCAATGAGAAGAGTAGTAGACTAGATTCCGGTAAGCAGAAGCTATATGATATCAATTTCAGAATTAACGTTGTGCAAATTAAAAAAAAGAAATGATTGAAAAATTTGTATTTTTCCGAATTTGACTACAATGTTACAAATTTTCAGAGACGTGTCACTAAAGCTTATGCAGAAAACGTTTCTAAATTTTCCTGAACAGGAACATAAATTTCAGCAATGATAACTGCATAAAGCTTTATTCATATGGTTCAGAAAATTTGTTACAATTTAGTAATTTTTAGTTACTGTAACTAGAAATTTAAAGGGATTAAAACTTTGTTACAACTTTCAACTTTGATATAAAATATGTAGTCTATATTTGTCCGAACAATATAAATAGTAAGAAGTATAAATAATCAGATGTTTATTGTTTTTTGTCTACTGGTATAAAATCTACAGTTTTCCAAAAATTCATTTTTATTTTTAAATTGTGGTCTTTCAGATTGCCAGTCTAATGATCATACCGGCAATCTGAAGGAATTCTAAATGTTAATAAAAATTTAGTAATTTCAGACAAAAATAAAAAATAGAAAAGAAAAATGAGAAGGCAACCAACCACATCCCCTTCGTTCTCCTTTTCTTTCTTTTGTCTTTTTTATTATTAATATTATCAAATTTGATAATATAAATAATAAAAAAAACAAAAGAAAGATAAAAAGAAGGAAGGGGATGTGGTTATTTGCCTTCTCATTTTTCTTTCCTGTTTTTTATTTTTTTATTTTTGTCTGAAATTTTTGTTCTTAACAAGAATTTTTTTCAGATTGTAATTGGAAAAAGTTTTGTTTTTTGTTTTATTGTTCGGTGTGGTCCAAATTTAACCGTTAGATTCTTGTTTTTTGCAGGAATTTTCATCAATTTGATGTTTGATTGTTGAGTAGGATTTTTGATTTAGATTTTAATCTAATTTAAATTTCTCAAATTTTAATCTAATTTAAATTTCTCAAATTTTAATCTAATTTAAATTTCTTAAATTTTAATTTAGTAAATTAACTATAAAAGTCACTGGATTTCGTTTTCAGCAACCTAAGTTCGTAAATGTCAATTACTTTAGTATCCTAAATGCGTCGCAATTTTTCAAACATTTCTAACAGTGTATCTCTCGGGATTCAGTTAATTCAATCTTTATCATGATTGGTAAAATCGACAAAATGGAATTAACGTTAATTGACATGAATTTTTTAATAAGAAATTCAAGCGTCATCAGAAAAAAACACATAGGTTAACATTGTTTATTTAAGATATGTTATTTGCATTTTTGTGTGTTAGCTGTGAGTGAAAACTGAAAGTTTCCTTTAATCTTAACGATCAAGAGCTGATTTTATTTCTTGAAAGATTTTTTTTTTAGAAATTATATAGTTATTATTTTTTTAAATAAGTATTTTCCTATGCAATATATTATGCAATATATATGTAATATTTTCCTATGTAAAATAATTTCAAAACTGAAACCGTTTATCAAAAAGGGTCCTCCACTGAAAATTTCGATTTTTAAAACAATCAAAAACTGTTAATTCAGATCAATTTGAATTAATTATCACATAGATACCTTGACACAAAATTCCTGAACTCTTACGTAATGTGTTTGGTTAAAAATCATACTATTTGGTTGAAAATTTAATTATTTTGTTGAAAGTTTAACTATTTTGTTAAAAAGTGATCTTTTTTGTCAAATATTTAATTCCTTGGTTAAATTTTAAAATACTTTATCAAAAATATATTTTTTTGTTGATGAATCCTATCCTAAGTTGAAAATTTAACTATTCAATTTCTAAAAAAATCAATCTTTTTGATTAAAAGTTATTTTTGGGTTGAATGATGAACTGCTTTGTCGAAACATTGTTTTTTGACGATTAATTCATGCATTCAGTCGAAAATTCGTCTCTTTGGTTAAAAATGTAACTATTTTGATTAGAATTATTTTTTTTATTAATATTAAATTTTTTAAACTTCAAATGTAACTCTACAATTTGTTAGAAAATAAAACTATTTGCTTGAAAATGAACTTTTTTTAATTATAATTCATACTTTGGTTCAAAATTCAGTTATTTGGTTAAAAATTAAACTATTTGGCTCACTAATTGATAGAAAATGGAATTTTCTGTTAAAAAATCATATTTTCGGTTTGAAAATTTCACATGTTTATGGATAATTAGTCTTTATGGGTCAAACAGTCAACAATTTATTTGAAAATTCTTATTTTTTGGTAGAAAATTAATTTTTTTTGCTGGAAAAATAATCTTCTTTGTTGAATATATCACTATTTGAATGAAAGTTGAAGTACTTTGTGAAAAATTCATTTTTTTAATAATTAGTTTGGTTAAAAATTAGTTTTTTTTTAAAGCTAAGAATCAACTTTTTGGTTTAAAATTCAGTTATTTATTTAAAAATTAAACTATTTGTTAAAAAATGAAATTTTTTGTCAAAAAATCATCTTTTGGGCTGCAAATTTTAAAGATAAGATTAAAAGTTGAACTAATTTGTTAAACTTTTTTTTTGAATAATTTGTTTGGTGTAAAACTTAAGTTTTTTCTGTTCAAAATTTGTTTTTTTCTTGAAAATTTATCCTTTATAAGTTAAAATATCGTCTACTATGTAAAAATGTGAAGTATTTTGTTACAAATTCGTCTTTTTTATTAGAAAACTAAGCTTGTTTGTTGAAGATTAATTTTTGTGGTTAATGATTCAACTTCTTGGTCACAAATACGCCTTTTTGTGTTTAATTAAACTGCTTAAAAATTCGCTATTTTGTTTCAATTGAGTTCTGTAACATAAAATTTGACGATTCCACTTTGGGTTCAAAAAATATCTTTCTCAAATAAACATTCAACTATTTGCTTTAAAATTCGTCCTCGTCTATTCCAAGTTCACCTATTTCAAGTCGATGAGGATTCAATTATTGAATTGGCAAGCAAAAAGGACGAATTTCTAAAAAAAAGGTTGAATTTTGAAGCCGTTAATATAATTTTTTATCAAAAACAAAGTAGTTTATTAAAAAAAAAAAAAGATTCTCAACGAAATTTTGATTTTGAATAAAAAAAAGGAAAATTCAACCAAAAAGGCGAATTTTCAACCAAAAAGAAAGGTACCAAAAATAAACCAAAGAGTTGGTTTGTCAACCAGCAAGTTGATTTTTTTAAGAAAAAGATTAATATTAAAAAAAAAGATGAATTAAAAAAAAATCATTTTAAACTAAAAAAGGACAATTTTTAAGCAAAATAATTATATTTTTAACCAAGGAGATGATTATTTCTAAGAAAATAAATTTTCAACAAAGGAGATAAAGCTTTCAACCCAGTACTGGAATTTTGAACAACAAAAATGAATTTCTAACAAAAAAATGTAATACTTGATATTGAAACTAAAGAAGGTTTTAATTTTAAATAAGAAACAGTTGAAGTCAACCAGAACAGATTAATTTTCAACCAAATAGTTGAATTTTCAACCCAAAAAAAATGAGTTCTTGGCCCAAAAGAATGACTTGTCAAGAAAAAGGATAAATGCATCAATTATAAACAAAATACATCAATCTTATCGGAAAAAGATAAATTTTAAATAAAATAGTTGAATTTTTGATGAAAAAATTCAAATATAATGATAAAATTTTTAAATAAAAAATAAATCAACTTTTAGTCAAGTATGTTTGGATTTTTTATTGGAATCTGTTAATATTGTTTAGATTTAAGTCAAAAATGAGAAGTTTCTTGAAAGCAGGATAAAAAAGGAAATTCTTTAAAAAAGTGGAAAAATAATTATAAGCTGACCATAATCTGGTAAGATGCCGTCTCAGTTAATCTTTAAATAATATTAATATTCTCAAATAAAAAAATGTCTAAAGAATTTAATTAAAAGTATTTTCATTCTATTATCAAATAGTTTCAACTCATTATTCATTATTCTATAGACGCTTATATAAAATTAGATTTATATTTTATATTTAAAAATAAGGGGGGGGGGGTGAGCTTCAGTATCACATGGCATTATGAGGGAACCCGGATAGCATAAAAGTTTCTCAGAACATCCCTGGAACATTCCGATGATAGATTCGGAGAATTCCGAAAAATGTTCCAGGAAAGCCCCCGTGAAGGCCGTTTTTGGAAGTGGTTTATTATATTTATTATTATTTTTTATTACTTTTTATTCCGCTCTATCGATTGCAGATATAAAAATAGGGGGTGTCAATTTGAAAAAACAAAGTTGACCTTCAAAGCGCCATGCAGGTCAAGTACAAGGTCAAAATGAAGGTCACCATTGAATCCCTCGTTGAAATTTACTTTATTTATTACACTGACCTCTAACTGACCTTGAACGTTACACTTGCCCTATGACTTTGGTACGCACCTAAACGTAGAACATTCTGCTCTATCGATTGCAGATGTAAAAAGGGGTTTCCATTTAAAAAACAAATTTGACCTTCAAAAGTCATGAAGGTCAACTTCAAGGTCAAAATGAAGTTCACCATTGAATTCATCGTTGAAATTTTACCTGAGGAAATATCCAACCGTCCCAGGACTTTTTAGACACCCTGTATACATCTTTGGTGGCATATCTCGCTTATTACCATCCATATCGGAAAAAGAAGATTTGCTCGGTAACTCGGATCTGCTTTTGGGCGAACCTAACGACAAAACAAAAAACTAACATAAACTGGGGGATGAAGGATTCTACTTATTCGTTTTGTCGTTAGGTTTGCCCAAAAATAGAACCGTGCAAAAAAATATCTTAAATATGGAAATCCTCTGACATGGCCGGTAAGAAGCATGGTAAGTCACAAAAACAAACAACAATTAAGATTACTGTTTTCTTTCAATTATTACATAAACAATAGAAATTTTTTCGAAAAAAACTACCTTTACAGAAAATATTCGGATAAAACCATAGATAAAAACCGTGCTGAAGGAAGAGGATCTGCTTTTTTCTGATTTTAGGCGAACCTAACGAGAAAATCAAAAAATACCATCCTTCAGAAACCAAGTTCACGGTAGTGTTTTGTTTTGTCGTTAGATTCACCCAAAATCAAAACCGAGCAGATCCTCTTTGGGCCATTTTTGACCCTGCCCCTCTACGTAACGCTTTTTCTATAGTAAATGTATGTAACTTTAATATAGGCGCTGCGCTTAAGCAGACCCCCCTCCCCCCATATGCGCGTTACGTAATATGTGAACGCTCCCCACGGCCGGTAACAAGAATAATATACCATAAAATATAAATTGTATAATATTCAAACTAAGCATACAAAAAGAAGTAGCCAAAATGGCTCCTCTGTAGGACCTCAGTTTATGAATTCCGATTTACCGATGATTTCCAGGGGCCCAAAAGTAATAGCCCATGATTTAGGACTTTAGGGTGTTGCTAGATTTGGTAGTTTGTTCCTATAGAAAAGAGATGACATTTGATGAATTGCGGTCAAAGAGCAAAGAATCGTGCTTTTCTTCCCAGTGGGGCATCTTTCTTGGAATTACCCTGTATCTATTCTTCATTCTGAGTACATATATGCGGGGCTGGAGTTCCTTGGCTCCATGGATGGAGGCCGTCGACCTAAAGCCACAGGTTTTACGACTTTAGCACAGCTTTGCTCTGACCCGTCGCTGTTCTCGTTTTAATTCTCGAAATTTCAATCGCAACTTTTTGCGTTTAAACAATGTGTAAGTAATTCGCGAGCAGCCGCCGGGACGGGAGCCAACAGTCCTGGATATGACCAGATAGAGAAAGATCCGAGCCAAATTCTTGGCTGGTGATGTGCGTAGAAAATTGCACGTATAAACTAGTTTCCAGCACACATACCTAAATGTTTCTTCTATTCTATAGTTCTGTATGGCCGACGGAATTTCTCGCGGGCTTCATTTTTCCTTGGCGCAATAGAGTCTGCCATGAAAGTTTGGACTGCCAGCGCAACGTCTTCTGCATAATACTTATCGTTATGAAAGTGCATTTGTATGTAGACAGGTGGTGAGCTTACGAGACGCATTTACTTGTAGTCTACAGGAAGACGTCTACAGTAGCAGAATGTTAAACGTAGAAAAATCAGTCAAGCTTCGAGGAACCCCTCACACGTGAAGATGTAAATGATTTATCAGAAAAATGTCCAGAATGTCTCGAGGCAACTTGAAGCAATAACGTTTTCAACTCTGCTTTATTCGAAAAATTTTGGTTATTCAACGATTTTTTGTTTAGAAAGGTTGCTAAAAATTGGTCTTTCATATACTGATCGAACTCGACCCTTATGATGTAGGAAAGTAGGTATCATACAATATCAGCTGGTGTTAAAAGGCAAACGAATTATTTTCCCTCGTGCTTCTTACTTCACAATTTGAAAATCTAAGCATTTTTTTTTTAAATTTTGTGACACTTAAACTCGTTTTATTTATCAAGAACCATCAAGATAAGGAGCGCTAACATATTACGTGACGCTGTTGTTAGCGATTTTTGACTCACCCCTCCCTCTCGTATTAATTTGTGACATTTCGGTGAACCCTTCTCGGCTTATTCTTAAATACAAAATATAAATACAATTTTATATAACCAATAATTGAATCCACATTTAATTTAAATATAAATTTTTAACAACTATTGTGAATTTTACGAAAGATGGGACTTTAACTGTAACGTTGAATAATAACTTAATAATTAAAAAAAACTCTTTCATATTTCAGACATTGTACTCTTTCCACTATTCCCCTCTTTTCCCTTTCTTTCAAGCATTATTTTATAATAAAACACAATACAAAAATCCAAATATTCTGGTTAAAAGTTCGTACGTATCGTTTGATTAAAAAATCGACTATTTGGTTTAAAAATACATAATTTTCTTGAATTTGTTTGAAAAATAAGTTTTTAAACTGAAAATCTAACTTTTTAATTTTTGTTTGAATTTTTTTTAGATCAAAATTAATCTATTTGATTAAAAATTATTTTTGTTGTTGTTCAAAATTCATGTATATTATTCATAACTGTTCTTTTTTGGCAGAAAATTAATCTTCTTGGTTAAAAATTCAACTTTTTGGTTGCAAATTCGACTATTTACTTGAATATTTAACTATTTTCCTTGAAAATTCATTTTTTTGAATATTCACTGTTTTAGTTAAAAATTCATCTCTCTAGCTGGATAATGAATGATTTTGCTAAACATTCGTTTTTTCTTAAAAATTAATTTGCTTTACTCGAAATTTAAATATTTAATTTTAGTTGAAAATTGATATTTACAACTTTAGATTGAGATATTCTGGATTAAAAGTGTGTTTAATTTTAATTTTAATTTCCAAAAATGTCGGGCTACAGCATGTAACAGGCGAACGAAAAGATAAGT
>JAAAKG020146771.1:0-10604 GCA_010014905.2 Druon quercuslanigerum
AACTTTACTGAACGTATGCTAAACGCATTAATAAGGTTTACTAAAAGTATTACTTACCTTTACTAAACGTTTTACTAGCGTTTAGTAAACGATCGACTAAATGTTTGCTAAACGTTTCCTATACTGTTCACTAAACTTTATTGAATGTACGATAAACGCATTAATAAGGCTTACTAAACGTATTACTAATGTTTACTAAACGTATTACTGAGCGGGTACTAAATGTTCTACTATTTGCGAAACGTGTACTAAAATCTCTACTTAACATTTACTAAACGTATTACTAACGTTTACTAAACGTTTTAACAACATTTTCTAAAATTTGTATTAAACATTTACTAAAAATTGCACTAAGCATTACTAAAAGTTTACTTAATGTTCACTAAACGTTTAATATCGTTTACTTAACGTTTTACTACAATTGACTCAATGTTTTACTAAAAATTTTACTTAACGTTCACTAAACTTTACTGAACATATGATAAACGCATTAGTAAGGTTTACTAAAAGTATTACTAACCTTTACTAAACGTTTTACTAACGTTTAGTAAACGATCGACTAAATGTTTGCTAAACGTTTCCTATACTGTTCACTAAACTTTATTGAATGTACGATAAACGCATTAATAACGCTTACTAAACGTATTACTAATGTTTACTAAACGTTTTACTAAGCGGGTACCAAACGTTCTACTATTTGCGAAACGTGTACTAAAATCTCTACTTAACATTTACTAAACGTTTTAACAAAATTTTTCAAAATTTTTATTCAACATTTACTAAAAATTGCATTAACCGTTACTAAACGTATTACTAACATTTGCTAAACGTTTTAACGACATTTTCTAAAATTTTTATTAAACATTTACTAAAAATTGCATTAAGCGTTACTAAAAGTTTACCTAGTGTTTACTAAACGTTTAATATCGTTTACTAAATGTTTTTCTACAATTGACTTAATGTTCACTAAACGTTTCCTAAACTGTTCACTAAACGTTTCCTAAACTGTTCACTAAACTTTACTGAACGTATGATAAACGCATTAATATGGTTTACTACAAGTATTACTAACGTTTACTAAACGTTTTACTAATCGCGTACTAAACGTTCTACTAAACATTTGCTAAACGTGTACTAAAATCTCTACTTAACATTTACTAAATGTATTACCAACGTTTACTAAACGTTTTAACAATATTTTCTAAAATTTTTATTTAACATTTACCTAAAATTGCATTAAGCGTTACTAAAAGTTTACCTAATGTTTACTTAACGTTAATTATCGTTTACTAAATGTTTTACTACAATTGACTCAATGCTTTACTAAACATTTTACTCAATGTTCACTAAACTTTACTAAACGTATGATAAACGCGTTAATAGGGTTTACTAAAAGTATTACTAACGTTTACTAAACGTTTTACTAATCGCGTACTAAACTTTCTACTAAACATTTGCTAAACGTGTAGTAAAATCTCTACTTAACATTTACTAAACGTATTACTAACGTTAATTAAACGTTTTAATAACATTTTTTTAAAATTTTTACTAAACATTTACTAAAAATTGCACTAAGCATTACTAAAAGTTTAATTAATGTTTACTAAACGTTTAACATCGTGTACTAAACGTTTTACTACAATTGACTCAATGTTTTACTAAACATTTTACTCAATGTTCACTAAACTTTACTGGACGTATGATAAACGCATTAATAAGGTTTACTAAAAGTATTACTTACCTTTACTAAACGTTTTACTAATCGCATACTAAACGTTCTACTAAAAATTTGCTAAACGTGTACTACAATCTCTACTTAACATTTACTAAACGTATTACTAACGTTTACTAATTATTTTAACAACATTTTCTAAAATTTTTATTAAACATTTACTAAAAATTGTACTAAGCATTACTAAAAGTTTAATTAATGTTTACTAAACGTTTAACATCGTGTGCTAAACGTTTTACTACAATTGACTCAATGTTTTACTAAACATTTTAGTCAATGTTCACAAAACTTTACTGAACGTATGATAAACGCATTAGTAAGGTTTACTAAAAGTATTACTTAACTTTTCTAAACGTTTTACTAACGTTTAGGAAACGATCGACTAAATGTTTGCTAAACGTTTCCTATACTGTTCACTAAACTTTATTGAATGTATGATAAACGCATTATTAAGGCTTACTAAACGTATTACTAATGTTTACTAAACGTTTTACTAAGCGGATACTAAACGTTCTACTATTTGCGAAACGTGTACTAAAATCTCTACTTAAAATTTACTAAACGTTTAAACAAAATTTTTCAAAATTTTTATTAAACATTTACTAAAAATTGCATTAAGCGTTACTAAAAGTTTACCTAATGTTTACTAAACGTTTTACTAAGCGGATACTAAACGTTCTACTATTTGCGAAACGTGTACTAAAATCTCTACTTAAAATTTACTAAACGTTTAAACAAAATTTTTCAAAATTTTTATTAAACATTTACTAAAAATTGCATTAAGCGTTACTAAAAGTTTACCTAATGTTTACTAAACGTTAATTATCGTTTACTAAATGTTTTTCTACAATTGACTTAATGTTCACTAAACGTTTCCTAAACTGTTCACTAAACTTTACTGAACGTATGATAAACGCATTAATAAGGTTTACTAAAAGTGTTACTAACGTTTACTAAACGTTTAACTAATTGCGTACTAAACGTTCTACTAAGCGTTTGCGGAACGTTTCCTAAACTGTTCACTAAACTTTACTGAGTGCATGATAAACGCTACAGGTTCCTCAAAAATATAAAAAGTCATTTTTTCGTTTTTATTTATTAAATTTCTGTTTTTTCAGTAAAAGTGAAAATACATGTGAAGGAAAAGTTTTAATTAGATTGAATTTTAATTTTTTTGAAAACAAAAATTTGTTATTAGAAACATGTAAGCGATAATTTGAGGTTTCAATCAACGAAGCGTGTCGATTTTAATTATGGAAGGATGAGTCTCTGTGCGTATACGTGGGACAATAGTGCTTCTTATTAACATGTTTTCAAATGAACGTAACCAATTTCGAAACTCAGCAGGATGTGAGCACAGGGCGTTGCTGAAGTCACAGGAAGTGTTTCTTAACAGTCCAAAATGGATATCTTTTTCATTGTTCGAAAACTACAGTCCATCTTGAAAGTGCTCTCTTTAAATAATATTTTCTTTCCAACTTGAAAAAATTAATTTTCAACCACGTGGTCAAATTTTTAAATAAAAAAGATTAAATTTCAACCGCAGACGTTTGCATATTTAAACAAATAGTTGAATTTTCAAGCTAAAAATGTGTTTTTTTTTTTACAATAGAGTCGAATTTTAAACCACGAAAGATGAATTTTTAATCAAGAACTTTTCTACAAAAAAAAAAGAATTTTGAACCCGGAGGGATAATTTTGTATGCAAAAATAAAAATTTTCAAGAAATCATTAAATTTTCAACCTACGAAGATGAATTTCCGACCATATTGTTGGATTTTCAAAAAAAAAAAAAAAAAAAAAAAAAAATGATAATCAACTGAACAACAGTTGTTGGTTTTTCATCCTAGTAAGAAAATTTTTAACAAATTATTAGAATTTTTGTACAAGAACTTTTAAAATGCCAACAAAAGCAGTTGCTTTTTGAACCAAATATTTAAATTTTTAAGCTAAGGAGACTAACTTTTTAAAAGACAGTTGAATCTTCAGTCTACAAGGAAAAATTTTCTATTAAAAGACGAATGTTTAACAACAAAGATACATTTTCTACTGAAAAATATGACTTTTGAAGATAATTGATGAATTTTTACCCAAAAAAATGAGCTTTTAACTAAGAAGGTCAACTTTTAAACAAGTAGTCCAATTTTCAATCAAAAAATCTTAATTCTTAAACAAAATATCATACTCGATATTTCAATCAATTACAAACTTTCCATTTGAAAGAAACAAATTTAATTGTAAATAAAATAGAGTCAAATTAAACTAAACAGATAAATTTTTAAGAAAAAATGTGATTGTTAATATTTTGAACAAAAAATATATAAATTTGTAATCAAAAACAGTCGAATTAAACCAAAAAATGAAGAATTTAAAAAAAATAGTTAAATCATCAACAAAAAATATTAATATTCGAGCAAAACAGTTGCACTTTTGACCAGAAAAAATGAAATTTCTATTAAAAAAGATGGAAACCCAATTAGGAAAAATTTTCCATTCAAGATAGAAAAAAAAACAATTTTAATTAAATTTTTGAATTTTCAAGTCCAAAGGGTAAAGAAGGCAAAAAAAAGATTTGTTCCCCTAAAAATGTGAGCTTTTAACAGAACAGTTAATTTTCGATAAAATAGTTTAATTTTATACCAAAAATAATAAAACTTTATCAGAAGAAAATGAAATATAATTAAATTTTTTACCAAAAAGACGAGTTTTTTATTATTTATTATATATTTTTAACGAGAAAGCTAATTTTCCATCAAATAGTTTAATTATAAACGGAAGACGATCTTTTTTTAATTAAGTAGTTAATTTTTTAATTAATAAGATTAACTTTTAACCAAAAACACTTTACAACAAATAAATAAATTTTTAACGAAAATGTTGAATTATCAATTATAGCAACTAATTTTTTAAACTAAAAATGACAAAATATTGTTTATATATTTAAATCTTTATCTAGTAAAATTAATTTTTAACAAAGCAGTTCAACTTTTAACCAAGTAGTTAAATTTTTAGCAAAAATGGATTAGTTACATTTCAGCTAAGAAAATTATTTTTAAACTAAAAAAAAAATCAAAATTTAAAAACAATAAATTTAAGCTTTAAACAAAAGTAGAATTTTTAAAATCTCTCTCCTTTTTTAGATTTAATACCAATTTGCATTTATATTTGAATTTCTATTTTTTATCTGTGACTTTTTGTGGAAAATCCGGACAATAAACTACAGCTTTTAGACCCTATCTGAATTAAAAAAAAATTAGAACTTTTTTACTCCTAGGCCCCAAAAAAATTTGATTTTTTGAATTTTGAAATTGCTACCCCCTAAATTCTTTTCTTCTAGTAAAAAAAAACTTCGACAAATTTTCCTTTATTAAAAATTTGTTTGAGAGTTTTCGATTAAAAAAAAGTATTTCGAATTAACTGGATGAAAATTCAATGTCTGTACAAAAAATTCGTATTTTGGCTTGAAGCTTCAATAATTTAGGTGAAAATTTTTTTCTGCAATAAATGAAAAATCTTTATTTATTCAAAACTCGTCTTTTTGGTTTTAAAATTCATTTTTAAATTTCACATTTTTGGTTAAAATATCAACTATTAAACTTTTTAGATTAGCATTCATTTTTAGATTGAAAATCGATATATTTTATTACAGAGTATATTATTTTGTTGAAAATTTAAGTACTTTGTTAAAAATAATGTTTTACGGTAGAGGAATCCTCTTTTGTTTATATAAAATATATAAATAAATAAATTTGAAAATTTCTAATTTGGATTAATTAGAAATTTTAATGGATAATAAATAAAAAAATTGTAATAAATAATAATAGATAATTTTACTTCATCATTAAATTTATTTCTAAATATTTCCAAACATTATATGTATAAGAGAAAATATAAAATGTAAATAATTGCTTAATAATAGGAAATAATAATTTTCTTTGCATTGCGCTCCAACGCTATAATTTGTAAATTTTCTTAAATTTTGAAAGAGATAAGAAAAATTAAATTATGCAAAAAAAAACTTATTTGGAACTATTTAAAAAAAATTAAGAGCTTTTTAATAATTATAAGACATTTGAGATTACATTGTCTTCGAAATTTCTGGGTAAATTGTAAATGGTTTAAGTTTTATTTTTTAATGTTAGGTGAAAAAATAGGGAAGTCTTTAAGAAATTCTTTTAATTTTTTAGGAGTTACAAAAAAAAATTAAGTAAACATAATTTGGCGTTTTTAAAGAGAATGCAAAAAATATTTTAAAGATTCATGGGCAAATTTTAAATGATGTTTTGTAATGAATTATAATAGAAAATTATAAAAGATTACAAAACAGTTTTTATTTATTTCCTCAAATTTTTAAAAAGAGCGTAGAAGATTTAAAAGAAAAATTTTGCAATTTTGCCATATTATGTAATTAAAAAAAATTTGATACTCAGAAAATTTGAAACGATTTAAAAATAATTTTAACTTTTAAGGATTTTTTAAGCATGTAATATTCCACGAAAATGAAAAAAATTCTGTTTATCTTCCTAGAAGCAATTAAAAATTAATTTAAAGAGATTATTTGAAAAGATTTAAAAAAATTTTAAAAGGTTTCTAAAATTTTTAAAGCAAGCTTTTTAATTTTGCAGAATTAAAAAAATGCATGAAAAATTTGAATCATTTTTAACGGTTTAAAGGTTTAGAAGGTCAAAAAGATAAATGAATAATTTTTTATTTTGAACAAGGAAATGTTTTTAAACATTTCGTATGTTTTCCTAAAATTTTAGAAAAAGGTATAGAAGATTTTAAGGCAAAATATTTAAACTTTAAACTATAAAATTTGTTCGGAAATGTAAAATTTTAAATATTTAAAAAAACTTTAGAAGCTTTAGAGGGATATCGAAAGATGTAAGGGAATTTTTTTTCAAGATTAAGTTTTAATATTTAATATAATTAATATTTAATATAATTTTAATAATTTTAAGTTTTGAACATTTCGAAATATGAGATAATTTTTAAACATTTTTCAGTATTGAAAAAAAGTTAGGTAAACAAAATTTTGCTGGGTGTCAAGAAAATGACAACAATGTTTATAAGATTCACAGGACCATTTTTAATGATTGTTTTGCAAAAAAACGGTTGAACTTACCCAAAAAATTAGAATATTTATTAGAACAGCTAAATTGTGAACGAGACGAGATTAATGTTTAAAGAAAAAGTTGCATTTTTAAACAAAAAATAAAATTTTAATTATCAAGAAAATTAGTTTTCTAAAAATGGAATAATTTATTTTTTCACCAAACAGATGAATTAAAAAAAATTAGAAAAGTGCTTTAACTTCCAACGAAGTAGTTGAATCTTTGACCAAAATAAATGACTTATTGGCAAAACAGTTACATTTTTAACAAAATAAATTAAATTTTTATGAAATAGCAGAATCTTTAATTAAACGAGATTAATTTATTATTATTATCAACAAAAAAAATTTTCGATATAAAAAATTTAATCTTTAAGTTTCTATACTTATTAACTATTTATTCTATTTTGATTCAGTTATAATTTTAGTTATAATATATATATATAATTTATTTTGTTAAATATGTAACTGTTTTGTTAATAAGTCATTTATTTTGGTCAAAGATTCAACTACTTCGTTGGAAGTTAAAGCACTTTGCTAATTTTTTTTAATTCACCTGTTTGTTTAAAAATTTAAATATTAGATTTTATAAAATTAATCTTCTTGGTAAATTAAATTTTATTTTTTGTTAAAAAATGCAACTTTTTATTTAAACATAAATCTCGTCTCGTTTACATTTCAGCTGTTCCGATAAATATTTTAATTTTTTGGCTAAGTTCAACCATTTTTATGCAAAACAATCATTACAAATGGTCCTGTGAATTTTATAAACATTTTTGTCATTTTCTTGACCCCCAGCAAAATTTTGTTTACCTAACTTTTTTTTTAATACTGAAAAATGTTTAAAAATTGTCTCACATTTTGAAATATTCAAAACTTAAAATTATTCCTTTAAACTGAAACCTAAACCACTTAACATTTTCCTAGAAATCTTGAAAAAAATTAATTCCCTTACATCTTTCGATATCTCTTTAAAGCTTTTAAAGTTTTTTTTAAATATTTATAATTTTACATTTCCGAATTAATTTTATAGTTTAAAGTTCTTTTTAAATCTCTTCAATTCAGCTCAATATTTCTGGAATGAACTCAATTTTTATAAAAAAATTTGCAAATTAAAATATTTTGCCTTAAAATCTTTTACACTCCTTTCCGAAATTTTAGGAAAACATACGAAATGTGTAAAAACCTTTTCATTTTTAAAATATGAAATCATTCAAAATCTTCATATTAATCTTAAAAAAAATCTTTTTTTTTTATCTTTTTGACCTTCTAAACCTTCAAATCTCTAAAAATTATTCTAATGTTCATGCACTTTTTTTAATTCTGCAAAATAATCTCTTAAAATTAATTTTTCGAAATAGAAAATTATTTTAATTGTTTCTAGGAACATAAACAAAATTTTTTTTATTTTCGTGGAAACTTACATGCTTAAAAAATCATTACAAGTTAACATTTTTTTTAAACCGTTATAAATTTTCTGAGTTAAAAATTAAACTTCTTATAAAATATTGAAAAAGAAAATTAAAAAAAAAAATTGACAAATTTTTCTTTAAAATTTTTGACACTATTTTTACAAATTTGAATAAATAATTAAAAACTGTTTTGTAATCTTTTTCGATTCCCTATTATAATTCATTACAAAACAATCATTTAAAATTTACCCATGAATCTTAAAAACATTTTTTGCATTCTCTTTACAAACGACAAATTGTTTTTACTTATTTTTTTTATAACTCCTAGAAAATTTAAAGAATTTCCTAAAGTCTTCCCTATTCTTTCTCCACACATTTAAAAATTTTGAGTACTTTAAATTATTCTATTAAAATAAAACCTAAACCGTTTACAATTTATCCAGAAATTTCAAAGAAAATGAAATCTCAAATCTTTTATAATTATTAAAAAGCTTTTAATTTTTTTTAAGTACTTCAAAATAAGTTTTTTTACATAATTTAATTTTTCTGATATCTTTGAAAATGTAATAAAATTATTATTTCCCAATAATTAAACAGCCATTTACAATTTATATTTTTTCTTAAGTCCATAATGTTTGGAAATGTTTAGAAATAAATGTAATAAATAAATTAATAGTAATAAATGATAATTATTAATTAAAAATTTATTGGAATCTGGTCAAAATACAATCCCCTAACATTCAATATTTATAAAGCCCCCCCTCCCCCCTTAATGTACGTAATTTATGGTTTTCAGAAATAATAAGATATGGGACTTGAAGCTACTTAATCCAAATTGGAAATTTTCAAATTTATTTATTTATTTATATGTTTCAAACAAACAAAAGATGATTCCTCGGTCATAAAACATAATTTTAAACAAAGTACTTAAATTGTTAACAAAATAATTAATTCTGTAATAAAATATATCGATTTTCAATCTAAAAAATGAAGGCGAATCTAAAAAGTTTAATATTTGATATTTTAACAAAAAAATTTTAATTTAAAAATGAATTTTAAAACCAAAAAGACGAGGTTTAAATGAATAAGGATTTTTTATTAATTGCAGAAAAAAAATGTTCACCTAAATTATTGAAGCTTCAAGCCAAAATACGAATTTTTTGTACAGAAATTGAATTTTCATCCAGTCAATATGAATTTTCAGCAAAAACATATTTTCTAATAAATAGTGGAATTTTAAAACAATTAGATAAACATTAATTTACAAAAATTCAATAAAAAAATTTAAAAAATTTGTTTGTAAGAAATTATTTTAATTTTTAATCAAGTAGTTGAATTTTTTACCAAAAAAGATTACTTTTTAGCAAAATTATTACATTCTCAATAAAATAATGAAATTTTAAAACAAATTGTACAATTTTTGCTTCAATTAATTGTTATCTGAGTAAAAAAGTCACTTTTTTACGATAAATCAAGAAATTTCGAAAAAATGTAATTTCAAATCTTATATAATTATTTAAAAAATTTTAATTTTTTTCAAATACTTCAAAATATTTTTTTTTACATAATGTAATTTTTCTTATCTCTTTCAAAATTTAGGAAAATTTACAAATTAGAGTGTTGTAGCGCAATGCTAAGAAAATTATTATTTCTCATTATTAAACAACCAGTTAAAATTTATATTTTTATACTCTTATCTCTATAATGTTTGGAAATATTTAGAAATAAATTTAATGATGAAGTAAAATTCAATGTTTCTACCCCCTCCCCACAACCTCCTTAATGTACGTAATTTATGGCATAGGATCTTTTAAAAACAAAATGAAACAATATTTTAGAACCAAATTTGATATTTTTAAATTTATTTTTTATTTATATGTGTTAAACAAACAAAAGAGGATTCCTTTTTCATAAAACATGATTTTTAATAAAGTACTTAAATTTTCAACAAAATAATGAACTCTATAATAAAATATATCGATTTTCAATCTGTAAAATGAATGCTAATCTAAAAAATTTATTAGTTCATATTTTAACCAAAAAATATGGAATTAAAAAATGAATTTTTCAACCAAAAAGACGTGTTTGGAATAAATAAAGATTTTTTTAATAATTGCAGAAAAAATTTTCACCTAATTTATTGAAGCTTTAAACGAATTTTCTCTATAGAAAGTTAATTTTTGTCCAGTCAATATGGCGATGGGAGTAAAAATGAATGTATAACAGGGAAAGATAAGAAAGAGAGGAAAGAGCAAAAAGAAGGATTAATTGTAGAAGAAGTAAATATGGGAGGAGAGAAGTGGAAGATAGTGGGGGTTTATGTGAACGGAGATATGCAGGAGAAAGC
>JAAAKG020146772.1:0-10604 GCA_010014905.2 Druon quercuslanigerum
CACACTACTCCCCTCCCTACCGAGTGAGTCACGCCTACCCCGAAAGGGAAACGGCTTAATGGTGTAATAATAAAAAGAGGAAATTTTAAACAAGATTAATATTCTTCCGAAAAAAGCATTTTTAACAATAAAGTTAAATTTTTAACTAAAAAAGACAAATTTTTAATTAATTTAATACCAACGTAGACGAATTTTCAATCAAATTAAACAATTTTCAACCAAAGAGATAAATTTTTAGCTAAAGTTTTGAATCGTCAACCAAAAAATGCATTTTTATAAAAGTAATACAACTTTCGAACCAAGTTATTAAATTTTTAAACAAAAATTTTGATTTCCTACAAAGAAAGAATTTTGAAAAAAATTCAACAATTCTCAAACAAAAAATTGAGTTTTGAAATAAAAAATATCAATTTTTTTACAAAAAATTTAATTTACTACCAAAAAGGCGAACTTTCAATAAAATTCAAAAATTCTTAAACAAAAAGTTGAATTTTTTAAAAAAATAAATTTTTTTGAATTTTAAATAAAATGTTTTAAATTTAAAACCTAGTTTTTGACAAAATATAAAATTATAAGCAAAATATAAAAATATAAGCATAAAGATGAATTTTTAAACAAAAAGATTATTGTTCTTCCCAACAAAAAACTTTAACAAAAAAGTTAAATTTTCAACTCAAAAAGACAAATTTTAAATTAATTTAATACCAATATAAACGAATTTTCAATAAAATTCAAACATTCTTAAACAAAAAGTTAAATTTTTAAGAGAAATAAATTTTTCTTAATTTTCAAGAAAATGGTTTCAATTTAAAACCTAGTAGATAAATTTTCTAATAAACAAAAAGAGGAATTTTTACACAAAAAGATTAATGTTCTTCCGAAATAAAAGAATTTTGAACAAAAAAGTTAAAGTTTTTTAACTAAAAAAGACAAATTTCTAATTAATTTATAACCAACATAGACGAATTTTCACTCAAATTAAAAATTTTCAACCAAGGAGATAAATTGGTAACTGAAATTTTGAATCGCCAACCAAAAAATGCATTTTTATGAAAGTAGTGCAACTTTAAAACCAAGTTATTAAATTTTTAAACTAAAAGTTTCATTTCCTACAAACAAAGAACTTTTAACAAAATTGAAGAATTCTCAACCAAAAAATTGAATTTTGAAATAAAAAATATCAATTTTTTAACAAAAAATTTAATTTTCTACCAAAAACACGAATTTTCAATAAAATCAAAGAATTCTCAAACAAAAAGTTAAATTTTCAACTAAAAGAGATGAATTTTTAAACAAAAAGATTAATTTTTTACGGAAAAACAGATTTTTAACAAAATTTCAGAATTATTAATAAAAAAGTGGAATTTTTCAAATAAAACAGATGAATTTTTAAACAAAAATATTAATTGACTACCAGAAAAGACGAATTATTGATAAAATTCAAGAATGCTCAACGAAAAAGATGAATTTTTAAACAAAAGGTATAATTTACTACCAAAAAATACAAATTTTAAATGAAATTTAATAATTCTCAAACAAAAAGTTGAATTGTGAAGAAAAAAAGAAATTTGTTTAATTTTTAAGAAAGAAGTTTAAGTTTAAAACCTAATTGATAAATTTTTAACCCGAAAGTAGATTTTCAAACAAAAGTTTGAATTTACTATAAAAAATACCAACTTTTAATAAAATTATAAAATTCTTGACCAAGAAGTTGAATTTTTAAGAAAGAAAGATATTTTTAATTTTTTAATAAAGTAGTTTAAATTTAAAAACCTTGCTCTTTCATTTTATAACTAAAAGATTAATTTTCTTTTGAAAAAAATTAATTTTAAACTAAATTTAAGAATTTTTACCCTGAAATTTTAATATTTAATTAAAAATAAGATCCCAAAAAAAAGATTATTTTACTACCAAATAAAAGGAATTTTCAAGAAAATTCAAATATTCTCCACCGGAATTTTTAATTTTTTAGGAACGAGTTCAACTTTAAAACCTAGTTGTTACATTTTTAATAAAAAACAAGAAGGATAATTTTCACTCGAAAAAAAAAGTTTTTAACCAATTTCAAGATTTCTAAACCAAAATGTTAAATTTTTGATGAAAAATATTTACAACAAAAAAAGACGAATTTCCAATAAAATTTAAGAATTCTCAAACGAAAAGTTAAATTTTTCACTAAAAGAGATGAATTTTTAAACAAAAAGATTAATTTTTTACGAAAAAAAAACTACGATTTTTAGCCAAATTTCAGAATTATTATTAAAAAGGTGGAATTTTTCAAATAAAATAGATGAATTTTTAAACAAAAATATTAATTTACTACCAGCAAACACGAATTATCGATAAAATTCAAGAATGCCCAACGAAAAAGTTGAGTTTTTAGGAAGAAAAATGTTATTTTATTTTTTATTAAAAAAAACAGTTCAACTTTAAAACCTAGCTGTTAAATTTTTAACAAAAAAACGCATTTTTAAACAAAAAGATTATTTTTCTACCGAAAAAAAGCAAATTTTCAACAAAATTCAAGAATTCATAACCAAAAAGTTGAATTGTCAATAAAAAAGGATGAATTTTTAAACAAAAAGATTAATTTACTGCCAAAAAATAAAAAAATTTCAAGAAAATTGAAGAAGCCTCAAACCAAAAAGTTTGAAATTTTAAGAAAGAAAGAAATTTTCTTAATTTTGAAAAAAAATATGAAAAAATTTGGTGAATTTATAATCAAAAACATGAAGTTTTAATCAAAAAGATTAATTTTATACAAAAAAATGAATTTTTAACAAAATTTCACAATTATTAACAAAAAAGTGTAATTTAAAAAAAACAGATGAGTTTTTAAACAAAAAGATTAATTTACTACCAGAAAAGACGAATTATCAATAAAACTTAAGAATTCTTAACGAAAAAGTTGAATTTTTAATAAAAATTTTTATTTTGTTTTTAAAAAAACAGTTCAACTTTGAAACCTAGCTGTTAAATTTTTAACAAAAAAGATGAATTTATAAACGAAAATATTAATTTTCTTTAAGATAAACTTTCAACTTAAAGGGGATCAATGCAATTTTGAAAAAAAATCATTTTTTAACCAATTGAGAGGAATAAATATCTAAAAAAATAATATAAGATATCGACAAAAAACTGTATTAATTTAATTTTTAGCTAAAAAAAATTATTTTCAAAAAAGCAAATAAATTTTCAACCAGAGAGATTCATTATCAACCAAGAGAATGAATTTCCTAAAAAAATTTAATTATTAGGAAAATTATTAATTTTTAACCAAAAAGAATCATTTTCAATTATAATTATTTTTCTACGGGTCCGAAATAATTTTTAAGAAGATACATTTATTTTCATCCATGTTATTAAATATTTTTTTTAAATTTTAACTTATGATAAGGTTTATATACAATTTAATTAATTTTCAACAAAAAAGTGGAATCAGTCACCAAAAGATTATTATTATAGCACAACCAAATTTTGATGAGTTAAATATTAATTTAAAAAATCAATTTAAAAAAAATCATTTTCAACGAAAATATGTACATTTTGAATAAACAAAAAAAAAGTTTCGACTAAAATGATGAATTATGAAACCAAAAAAAAAAAGAAATTTCAATGGAGTTAAATTTTTAACCAAAAATATAAATTTGTAACCAAGAACATTTTTAACAAATAAAAACAAATTCAATAAAGTTCACGAAATTTTCAAAATAAATTTCTGAGCAAAAAGATCAATTTTCGACAAAAACGTGAATTAGTTAAATATTCTGTCAAAATTAATTTGTAATAAAAAATAATTTTCAACTAGAGAAATGAATTTTCAACCGAAAAGATAAATTCTAAAAAAAAGATGAATCAGTCGCAAAATTATTTTTTGTTAAAAATTTAACTATTTCTTTTAATTCGTTTTTTTTTTGAAAATTAATATTTTTAATTGAAAATTAAACTGCGTGTTTGCAAATTCACTTTTTTTTAAAATTATTCTTGTTTGAAAATTCGTTTATTTATGTAAAAAAATTTATCTCTTTGGTTAAAATTTATACTAGTTTGTTAAGAATATTTTTTAAAGATAAAAATTATTATATTTCACTTTAAAATTTATCTTTTCGGTTGAAAATTAATTATTTTTTATTAAAAATTAATTTTTTTTTTAATTTCCAAAATTGGTTAATTAACTGATAATTGAACTATTTTATTTTTTTTACAAATTACATTGTTTTAGTTGAAAATTAACTTCTTTTGATGAAAATTGGACTATTTTATTGAAATTTTTTGTTTGAATTTATTAGATTTAGTTGCAAATTTAAGTATTTTGTTTATATATTGAAGTATTTTACAAAAAATTGGTATTTCTTGTTTAAATTTAACAAATTATTTTTATGATTGTTTTAAAATTGAACTATGTCATTTTTTGTAGAAAATTAATTTTTTTAGTTGCAAATTCGATTGTTTTTTATGCAAATTGAACTTTTTTTATTAAAAATGTATTAAAAACTTTAAAAATTTTGCTAATCCATTTTAAGTTGAAAGTTTATCTTTTTTAGTTGAAAACTAAATTATGTTGTTGAAAATTCGTTATTTTTTCGTTGTTGATAATTTATTTTTCTGATTTAAAATTTAACCAATCAATGTTTGGTTGTCAATTCGTCATTCTAGTTGAAAAATATATATTTTTTTATTTAAATATTATTTTAAATAAATTTATACTTTTTATTTAAAAATGCTCTTTTTGGTTAAAAATTTAATAACTGGGTTTTAAAGTTGAACTACCTTCATGAAAATTAAATTTCTTTCTTTCTTAAAATTTCAACTTTTTTGTTTGAAAATTCTTGAATTTTATTTTTAAAAATTTTTTTAGGTAGAAAATTAATGTTTTTGATCAAAAGTTCATATTTTTGGTTACCAATTTGACAACAGTATTTTAAAGTAGAACGGGCTTCTCAAAATTAAAAAAATTCCTTTCTTTCTTAAAAATTCAAACTTTTTGGTTTGAAACTTCTTAAATTTTTTTGAAAATTTCTCTTTTTTCGCAGTAAATTAATCTTTTTCTTTCAAAATGCATCTTTTTTATTTGAAAATTCCACTTTTTTGTTAATAATTCTACAATTTTGTTAAATATTCGTTTTTTTGTAGAAAATTAATCCTCTTGATTAAAACTTTATATTTTTAGTTCAAAATTTGACAAATGTGTTTTAAAGTTGAACGGGTTTCGCAAAATTAAAAAATTTCTTTCTTTCTTAAAAATTCAAACTTTTTGGTTTGAGACTTTTAAATTTTTTTTTTTCGTCTTTTTTGGCAGTAAATTAATCTTTTTGTTTGAAAATGCATCTTTTTTTAAATTTAACAGCTAGGTTTTAAAGTTAAACTGTTTTTTTTTAATAAAATTTTCTAATAAAATTTTTAATTTTTTCGTTGTAAATTCTTGAATTTTATTAATAAATCGTCTTTTCTGGTAGTAAGCTAATATTTTTGTTTAAAAATTCATCTTTTTTATTAAAAAATACAACTTTCTTGTTAATAATTCTGGAATTTTGTTCAAAACTCGTTTTTTGGTAGAAAATTAATCTTATTCTTTAAAAATGCATCTCTTTTAGTTGAAAATTTAATTTTCTGATTGAGAAATTTTGAATTTTATTCAAAACTCGTTTTTTTCGGTAGCAAATATTTTTGATAAAAAATTTAACTTTTTGGTTGAGAAATCTTGAATTTGGTTTAAAAACTCTTTTTTTCGAAAGAAAATTAACCTTCTTATTTAAAAATTCATATTTTTTTATCTATTTGTTTAATTTTTTTTTTAGTTGATAATTCATATTTCTGGTTGAAAATTCTTAAATTTGGTTTAAAATTAATTTTTTTCTTAAGAAAATTAATCTTTTAGTTAAATAATAAAATAAATAGGTTTTTAAATTTAAATAACTTTATTAACAATTAAAAAATACTTTTCTTTTTTAAAATTTCAACTTTTTGGTCAAGAATTGTATAATTTCATTGAAAATTGGTATTTTTTCATTGTAAATTCAACTTTTTGATTTAAAATTTATCTTGCGGGTTAAAAATTTAACAACTAGGTTTTAAAATTAAACTTCTTTCTTAAAAATTAAAAAAATGTCTTTTTTTTAACAATTGAACTTTTGTTTGAGAATTATTAAATTTAATTTAAAATTCGTCTTTTTTTGTAGTAAATTATACCTTTTGTTTAAAAATTCATCTTTTTCAGTCGAAAATTAAGCTTTTTGGTTGAGAATTGTTGAAATTGGTTAAAAAACTGTTTTTTGTAGACATTTAATCTTTTTTTTTAAAAATTTAACGACATTTTTGGTAGAAAATTAATTTTTTTAGTTGAAAATTCGTTTGTTTTTTATGAAATAAAAACTGTTTTATTGAAAAATTTTAATAAATTTTTAATAAAAAATGTTATTCTTAATTATTTTTTTTGTAAATAAAACTTGAATTTGAGTGAGTATTTTATAAAAAATTGGTCTTTTTTGTTTAAATTCAACTTTTTTTTATTGGAAATTAAAATCTTTTTTTGTTTTTGGAATATCAACTATTTAATTTTTTGTTGAAAAGTCATCTGTTTTGGTTTGAAGTTATTATTTTTTGTTGAAAAATTAGTTTCTTCGTTGAATATTTATTGTTAGTTGAAAAAAATATTTTTTTGGCCTGCAAATTTAACTATTTTATTTAAAAATATCATTTTTTTAAATTTCATTTTTTTTCAAAAATTGTTAATTAATTGATAATTGATCTATTTCATTTTTTGTTACAAATTAAATTTTTTATTTGAAAGTTCACTTCTTTTGATAAAAATTGGACTATTATATTGAAATTTTTTGTTTGAATTCATTAGGTTTGGTGGAAAATTTAAGCCTTTGTTTTAATTTTTTTTTAATTAAAGTATTTTATAAAAAATGTATATTTTTTGTTTAAGTTTAACAACTTATTTTTATTTTTGGTTAAAAATTGAAATATGTCATTTTTGGTAGAAATATAATTTTTTTAGTTGCAAATTCCTTTGTTTTTTATGAAAATTGAATTGTTTTATTGAAAAATTTTAATAAATTTTTAATAAAATTTTTATTCTTAATTATTTTTTTGTAATTAAAAATTGAATTTGAGTATTTTACAAAAAATTTGTCATTTTTGTTTAAATTCAACTATTTTTATTGGAAATTAAAATTTTGGTTGTTGTTGGAATATCCACTATTTAATTTTTTGTTAAAAATTAATCTGTTTTTAGTTCAAAATTATTCTTTTTTCTCAAAAAATAATTTTTTTGGTTGAATATTTATTGCTTTAGTTAAAAATTTTTCTATGGCTGCAAATTTAAATATTTTATTTTAAATTTCGCTTTTTTTGCAAAACAATTTTTTTTAAGTTAACTGTTCTAATTTAAGTTAAAAATGTTTTATTTATTTTAAATTACTTATTTAAAAAATTAATTTATA
The DNA here is from genome assembly GCA_010014905.2 of Druon quercuslanigerum. Lineage (NCBI taxonomy): Eukaryota > Metazoa > Arthropoda > Insecta > Hymenoptera > Cynipidae > Druon > Druon quercuslanigerum. The sequence goes on from JAAAKG020146772.1 coordinate 7,449, forward strand.
AGATAATATATAAAGTTTGAAAAAAAAGATTTTTTTACCTAAAATAAATTATTATTATCCAAAAATTAATTGGTTAAATTTTAAGTCAGGAAAATAAATTGTTAACAACGAAAAAATCACGAATTTTCAACAAAATACTTAAATTTTCAAGAAAGAGGAAATAATTTTTTTTTAATATTTAAATTCTTACTTAAAACAGGTAAATTTTCAACTTAAAATAAAACAGTTCAATTTTTAATTTAAAAATTCATCTTTAACCAAATGAGAGGAATAAATCTCTAACAAAAAAAATTTTCGAGAAAAATCTGGATTATTTAAATTTTCAGTTTAAAAATTTTATTTTCAAAAAAGAAAATAAATTTTCAACCTGAAAGATGAATTCTCATCCAAGCAGATCAATTTTCTACAAAAAGAGAAATTTTGAGAAAAATTAATCTTTATTAGTAGAAAATTCTACTATTTCTATTTAAAAAAAAAAACATTTTTTGATAAATTTAAATTTTCGCAGAATTCGATCTCCAAGAGGTAGCGCACTCTGGTGAGTAGAAAGCGCACTCGATTTTCAAGGTCTCTCAACTCTTTTACCGACGCATTTTATTCCTCCGAAAATCCTATCATAATCATCACAACTCGTCATGCGCAACGTCAATCGTCAAATAAATTTGGGTTTGCGTATTCAGTACGTGCGTGAGTTTATAAATGAGTTTAGCGGCTGATGTGACAAAAAAAAGTGCGGAAAGAGTGTCAGTGAATGCAGGAAATCTGCATTATCCGGTAATTGACAATACGCAATATCACGATTACGCGTAGCAAACAAGATTCCTCCCAACACTTGGGATTCATCCCAATCCTGAGTAAATGTGAGTACATTTCCTATTAATAGAATACTTTATGTCACCGCACGTAACCGCCATTTACCCAACTGCGTCTAGCCTTTTTTTCCCCGTAAAAGGAAACATACTTGCAAGAAAAAAATCGGCCAAATGTTGATTAGATTAAAATCGATAAAAACTAAATTTGACCCTTCCGTCGAGAAGTCCTGATGACATAAACACTCGAATCAAGTGTTTACCTATTTCTGATGTAACGGACTACGGTTAGATTCGGATTTTCACGAATAATTTTTTTCGCGATTTGCTAATTCCCGAATATCTTCGACTCTCGGAATAAATTAGATATCCTTCGAACGTGGCGGGAGATAACTGGAGAGGTTAACATTTTATAAGTAAACTGAAGGAGAGGGAAGATTGTGAAACGAGCAAGGTCTTCTCTCTCAATCTTAACTCTTAACCTTCCTCCTATTCCCAGATTCCCTGTTCCCTCATCATTTCTTTGAGGGGGGAAGTATATTTTTAGATGTGAACATGTGCTCCAACTCAAGAGATTCATTTTCAGCCTTTAGTGTATGTGCAATTTCCGTGCTTGACGCAGTTTAGCGCGAGAAGGAATGACTGTTTAGGATCTTTGAATTCTCGTTTTCTGTCATAAAGTTGTCGGAGTAGGGCCTGTTTTTGAAAAAGGGTTTTTTTTTTAAATCCAAAATATGGTTTTCACCAGAAAAATGGAGAGCGAGCATCCTTATGAGCTGAGGAGTAATAGCAGATCGCGGTCGCAAACTCCTCAAGTTTTGAGCCGAACCGTTGTGGATCCTGAAGGGGCGGAACATCACTATGATCTCAGAAACAGAAGTCGGGATCGATCTCACACTCCTGGGGAAGTCACGAGCAGCAGGAGGTCAAATTCGAGATCCTTGTGAGTATTTGGGTTTAGGATTTTCATTTATTTGCGGGTCTTGGATTGAGAAAAAAGAAAATTAAAAGAATGTTTCAAGTCTGAATTTGAATTTTCCCACCTCCAAATTTTACATGAAGTACTTCAAGTCGTTTTTAGAGTAGACATTTTTTTATTTAGATATAAACTAGTTTGAAAATTTGTGTAATCTGTTAAGCATTCGACTTTTTTTGTTCAAAATTAATCCATTTTGGTTTAACATTGTATCTTTTCATGTTCGAAATTCAAAAATCTGTTTGTTTAAATTGAAAATTGAACTGTTTCGTTGAAAATCCACATATTGTGTTAAAAAATCGATTTTTTTTGTAGAAAATTATCATTATCATTTCGAGTTAATCTTCTTCTGGTTGAAAATGTAACTACTTTATTGAAAATTCAATTTTTTTAAACCAATACTCAAGTATTCCAGTAGAAAATTTGACTATTTTGCTGAAAATTCTTTTTTTCAGAATTAATTTTTTTGTATAATAAAATTCAATTACTCTATTTTTGGTTAAAGTGTTTTTTTTTTGTAAAAATTCAACCATTTGGTTGAAAAATAGTGTTTTTATTCAAAAATTAAACTGTTTGTTTAAAAATTCATGAAATTTGTGAAAAGTTCGACTTTTTTTTTGTAAAAAATTAATCCTTGTAACTGAACATTTATCTTTTTTGCTATAAAATTTAAATATTCATTATTTCGGTTGAAGATTGTATCAGTTTGCTTGAAAATAAATTGTAAATTTGTCTCTTTGAATTGAAAATTGAGCAATTCACATAATGTGTTACAAATTTTTCTTTTCGGTTGAAAATTCAAGTATTAGAGCTAAATATTTATGATTTTAGTTAAAACTCATCTTTTAAGATGAAAATTAAAATGCTTGGTTCACATTTAAACTGTTTTCTTAAAAATTAATTATTTTTTTGATAAAGGTGCATCATCGTAGTTGAAAATTTATCTCTGGTTGAAAATGTAACTACTTTGGTCTATTTTGCTTTAAATTTGTACCTTGTCTAGTTCAAAAGTTTGATGAAAATTTGTCTTTTTTAATTGTAAATTTAACTTTTTCATTCAAAATCCACATTTTGTGTAAAAAATTCTTCTTTTTGGTTAAAAATTTAAGTATTCCTGTTAAATATTTACCATTTTAGTTCAAAATTCACCTCTAGTTAAAAATGTAATTACTTTATTGAAAATTCAATTTTTTTAAACCAATATTCAAGTATTTCAGTAGAAAATTGTACTATTATGCTATAAAATCAATCCTTTTAACTGATCATTTATATTTTTTGCTATAAATTTCAAATATTTTAGTAAAATATTCATTATTATAATAGATTCTATATTTTATATTATTACATTATATTATATACTACACTACTCTA
>JAAAKG020146773.1:0-10603 GCA_010014905.2 Druon quercuslanigerum
ATATAGGCTTCAGAAACAACTTATGTAATTTGGATAAAGTGGAAAATGAAATAGACTTATCTTTTCGTTCGCCTGTTGCATGCTGTAGCCCGACATTTTTGGAAATTAAAATTAAACACACATGAAGAGGGTTCTTTTTGATGTGTATCGCGTGAAGATCTGAGAAATACTTGGACAAATATTGTGTTTTTGCGATGACGGTTTTTTTGTCAAATAAAATGTTATATCCTGTTTCGATATGATGTTCAGCTAGTGCTGATTGCGTCAAATCTTTTAGCCTGACTTTACTCTCATGTTACTTTATACATTGGCTCACCGCTCTCCTGGATTCTCCAATATAGCCTTTGCCACAAAAACAAGGGCCTTTTATACTCTAATTTTTTATAATTGAGAGGTGCCTCTATGTCTTTAGGATTGTTTAGAAGTTGTCCTATTTTTGTAGGTAGTTTAAATATGGTTTGGATGTTGTGTTTATTGAGAATCCTTCCTATTTGTTCTGTGACACCGTGTATTAGAATTTGTTTAACGTTTTGTAATTCCATTTGTAAATTATCTTTATCTGTTATGGAGACAGCTCTGTATACAAGGGAGTTGATGACCGATTGTTTTTGAGATGGGTGATGGTGAGAGGAAGCATGTCGGTATATGTTTGTATGGGTTGGTTTTCTATAAACTTCATGTCCTAATGTATTACCTGATTTTTTGTAAACTAGTACGTCCAAGAAAGGCAATTTTCGGTTTTGTTCAATTCCCATGTGGAACTGGATATTAGGATGTAATCTATTGATGAAATCGAAAAACTTATTTAGTTCATCTAGTTCATTTCGCTAGATGACAAACGTGTCGTCAACGTAACGGAACCCAAATTCCGGTTTAAGCTTGGTTTGATTGAAAATTTTGGTTTCTAGATGTTCCATAAACATGTTCGCTATTAAATATGCGATTGGAGATCCCATTGCTGTTCCTGAGGGGAAGTTTGCAAAATTTTTAATAATATCAATTGTATCAGAGATTGGTACAGGTGTAAAGAGAGCTGTTACGTCGAAAGTCACTATGATGTCTTGGGGTTGAATGCGAATCTGCTGTATCTTTTTGATAAAGTCAAAAAAGTTTTAGACGTGAGTGATAGTGTTTCCTGTGAAAGGGTTCAGTTCATTGGCGAGGAAGCGTGCTAGCTTTTAAGTTGGTTAGTTTACTGTGCGGGCGTTCGGCCTGAGTGGAATGTGGCTTTTCTGGATTTTAAAAGACTTTAGTCTTTTAGAGATGGGATTAGCAGGTATTATTTAGATATTGTTCGCGGTGAAATTTAGTGTTTTTTAGAAGGGACTTTGTTTTACTGACTATTGCTTTCGTCGGGTCCTTTTAAGTTTCTTGTATGTATCGTTAAGTGGAAGTTCCATGATTTTGTTGTTATAGTTTTCCTTATTCAATATTACTGTTGTGTTCTCTTTGTTTGCGGGTAATTTGTCAAATTAATTTTTTTTTTCAGTGAAAAGACCTTTAATCCATTGGGATTAATCAAATGATATGCGGACCAATGTAGGTCAAATTTCAAATTGCAGATTGCCTGATAGGAAAAGGTAAAGTTTTAATAGTTTTTGGAGGTAGTATTTAAGATAAATTTGATATGTTGTATTCATTCTTTCAAGAGGATCAAACTTGTATTATGTAGAATTGATTTGGAAATCTCTCCCCGTAGAGTTCTTTATTAATAGATATAATGCTTTCACGATGATTAATTATAATAATAGAGATACTTCGGGGTTCACTCCTGTACAAAACTACGAATTTTGCCGACGTTTCGTGAACATTGCAGTTCACTTCTTCAGGGCTGACCTGAAACTCAGGTATCAGGTTATGTTGTTCTACCGATAAACTGAAATTAAGTTATGAATTTATTAACGAACTTCATAAATGAAAAAAATAAATAAAACTTTAACTTATGTAGCATGTTTTCGTCAGTATTTCTACGCAAAATCTAACAATTCATATTTTTCTATTTGGTTTTACAGAATTAAGTTCGCAGAGAGACTCAGCTCGACTATCACGCTCACGGTCACCTCACCGACCTTCTTCCATCCAATCAAGCCGAGTAGCTGGTGAACCTATGTTGAGTAAGTAACAAAGAAGCAGAGTGACAAATATAACAAATCTATCAAAAAGGGTTCACCTAAAAGATGATTTTTCAACAAACGAGTTGAATTTTCTACCAAGAAGGATTTTTCAGTCAAAGAAGACAAAATATAAAGAAAGTTCAACTACTTTGTAAAAAGATAATTTCTGATGACTTGATCATTTATTTCTTGCTGTATAAAATTCATATTTTTCAGTAAATAACGCAGCTGTTTAGTTGACAAATAATCAATCCTGGTTGAATATTGAACTCTTTCGATAAGCATTTGGCTTTTGGTCGCAAGATTATCTTTTTTGTTGATAGTAACATATTTTTGCTTTAATGTTAGAAATGCAAAGCATCTCAAATTTAATTTCATATAGTTAATTTTATTAGTAATTTGCATGAAATGAGTGAATTATCAAGGATCCAATTTGAATTTTCACGGAATTTTGACAAGACCAGCTAAATTATCTTACTAGCAGATATTTTCCCAGTGGAATTGATAAATCTCTTTTTCTTTCACAAAAATAGGTGCCATGGAGACCGGAGAAAGGCAGTTAAGTGTTTTTGTCCAAAATCCGCTTGATCCGTTTTATATTCCCGGTAATACCGGCAGTATTTATCTGCAAATGCCTGGTAATCATATTCTTCAGGGAAGTCTAACTCTGGAATCTTACAACAATGGTGTTCCTAGCTGGATAAAATTAAATCCTCGCTACGAGAAAGTTGATTCATCTGACCGAGTTTTTCTATACGTACCAAGTTGGAATGCAGTATTTCTAAAAGCGCATATTACAGCAAATGTCCGTACAGATATTGATCGTAATGTTCGAGGATACAAGTGTTTTGTAAAAACAGAACATGGTCTTTACAAAGCAGATCTTGTGGCACTTCCTAAAGATGAAGAAATAAATCTGCGTTCAATTTCTAGGACAACCATCTATGTGCTAGTCCCAGGCTACGAGCTCATTTATGCGGGAGAACTAAAGCCGTTCCCAAAGCACCTTGCACCTAGGTGGATTAAACTGTAGGACCACGAGATTTCGTGGATAGCCAGACGTCCTGATTTATCCTGATTTAATTTTAAAAATAAGACATGTGTAAAATTCTACTAACATTATACTGTAAAGGTTGTGCTGGATTATGTAAATAAAAATCTTGACCTCGGAAAACTTATTTGTATAATTCATAAACTTAGGGAAAAAACATATGATTTTATTATTTTTTCAGAATTACAATTTTTTGTTAGATAATTCAACTGGTTTGTTCGTAATTTGTTTCTATGGCTAAAAGCTCAACTTTTCTGTTAAAAATTTATTTTTATGGTTTAAAAATAAGTTTCAACTAATTTAGATGAGTATTCTATCATTTTATTAAAAAATTTGTCTCTGTTGTTAAAAATTAGTTTTTTTCAATAAAAATTTAAATATGCATTTTTTCGGAAATTCATGTGCTTTTGAAAATTTATATTTATGCTTAAAAATTATACAATTTGGTCAAAAATATTAAGTAAAAAAATATCTTAGGTTTTAAAAATTTATCCGACTTATATTTTTGGCCTCACAATTTAACAATCTTGTTGAAACTGTGTCTTTTTTACAGAAAAATTATCTTCTCGGTGAAGTTAAAGATTATTGGTTTCTTTATCCATTTTTACTAAATATTGCGTGAAAAATTGATGTTGAGACAGGATAGAGTTTTTGATTTGATTCTGATCACTATTAAATTTGATGAGCACCAGCTAGTTGTATGTCCAGTCAGCAAAAAAATTATTAGTTTAAAATCAGAGACAAATAATTAGGGAGGGTTTATTAAGGTGTTCAGTTAAATTGCCTACAGAAGTGAAAACCGACCCACAACGAAATTTGGGATACAATGTCTTTCGACGAGATCCCAACGGAAAGTGATGCGCTTTCGCTCTCCTGCTGTTATAATGTCTTAGGTTGCCGCGCGTTGTTATCTTTGGATTCCAAGACCCTGCGACCATAAATTAAACCGTAAGTCAGTCGCGAATCAGACGTATCAACAACAAATTACTATTCGAGACTGAACTTTCAAATCCAAAGTGGACTTAAAGATGCAGATTCTCATCTTGACATAAGCGTAATTAATAGTTCTGTCGAGACAATAATGTACAAATTTATTTTAAATATAATTTTCAAGCATTAAAGTTGCTTAACCCGATAATTTAAATTACGACTAGAAATGTCGTTGTCCTTAGCACTAGTAAAAGAAACAGGCAAAACTTGAGAAATTACAATAAAAGAGAAATAAGACTTATGTACGAAGAATGTAATCGTTATAAGAACGGAACCAACCTATTGTTGCTCTCATCGAATTATCGAAGAACACTCTAACCAAAAAAAGCGCTTACTTTTTGGTACAATTTTCGTACTTTCCTTTTCGTACTTTTCGTACGATTTTGATTTCTGCGCCGGTGTCTAACTCTGGTATCTTCTTCATGATTTCATTGAGACTTTTTTCGACTAATGGATGATTTAGGGTCATGATTGCCCATATTCTCTTCGGCTCTGAGAGCTTACAATTCGAGACTGAACTTTGAAATCCAAAGTGGACTTAAAGATGAAGATTCTCATCTTGACATAAGCGTAATTAATAGTTCTGTCGAGACAAAGTGCTACATAATGTACAAATTTATTTTAAATATAATTTTCAAGCATTAAAGTTGCTTAACCCGATAATTTAAACTGCGACTAGAAATATCGTTGTCCTTAGCTCTAGTAAAAGAAACAGGCAAAACTTGCCAATTGCAATAAAAGAGAAATAAGACTTATGTACGAAGAATGTAATCGTTATAAGAACGGAACCAACCTATTGTTGCTCTCATCGAATTATCGAAGAACACTCTAACCAAAAAAAGCGCTTACTTTTTGGTACAATTTTCGTACTTTCCTTTTCGTACTTTTCGTACGATTTTGATTTCTGCGCCGGTGTCTAACTCTGGTATCTTCTTCATGATTTCATTGAGACTTTTTTCGACTAATGGATGATTTAGGGTCATGATTGCCCATATTCTCTTCGGCTCGGAGAGCTTAAACGCGCTCTGGACCTCCAGGTTGACTGGAACTGCCTCAAACTTGAGTGCGTTTATGAGAAAGCTTCTCAACCGGTTACTGAGTTAACTGAGTTAACCCTCAGTATCCTGAAACCTGACTTTTTCTCTGTTTCCGTGCTGGGGTTCTGCTGGGGTAAACGGATGCTGGTATTCGGTTTGGGCGCAAGATCGTTCGAAGTCTCCACTGGGTTTTAGCTACCTGTACATCGAGGTAGCCCCGTAAAAGCCTGTCTTGTTTTTTAAGAAGTTGGAAGTCAATTCGCTGCGGCATCCAGAACATTTTTTGGATTGTGGATGATTTTGTGTAGGGACTAAGCTGAAAAATCGGCGAGCTCATCACGCCTCAACAAATCGGTGTTTACGTCTTCGTGATAGAATATTTTCGAGGTTAATCTTATCGAACTTGGCGAACTGTAAATCGGCTTCAATTTGCAATTTAAGGTTCAACTTTTTCTTATTGTAGCTCGGCCGTCTGCCTTTTCATTTCCAATGTTCTTTTAGAAATTCGTGCCCGGGTAAAGAGACCAGAGACATGTACAGGCGTATCCGACTTATTGTCAAACTGGGAGGTGGAACTTTAAATTCAGAAATACTGTATTTTCAACTTCATTACCATCTTTTTCTATCAATTATACCGTCAATAGCCCCAACATTCTATTAATGACGGCCGGCCATTTGTGTGCCAACCTCGAAGAATATGGCCGACCTTGCTGCTCAAATTTTTATTTGGTACTCATTCACGCTGTTCATTCGTAAATTAGGGTTTTTGAAGTGGAATTGTGGACATTTTCAGGGTACTTCGTTGCATGTTTGACCACCGCTTTACGGATATGATTCGAAAAGAAGGGGGATACTCTACTACTTGAATGCGGCACAGTATTATACGAGAATTCGCGTTTTAAAGACGATGGTTTCAACGGATAATTGGACCCAAGATGATTCTAGGGGTTTCTAAGCAGACTTGATAAAGAATGATCTCCCACTACCACTCTCGAGTATGTTACACATTTTCTCGCTAAAAATTTTAATTTCGACGGGTATTTTAATCTTCGTTTTTGGTTCTTATGTCGCGTTACTATAACAATATATTTTTCTCTGTAGGAGTCGATGATTGACTTGTGGAAGAAGTCGAAGTGGAAACTAAGTTCTGAAAAAATTGGGTTTTGATTCAAGATTGAGCGATCGGACACTGTGTTCTTCGAAATTCTCGTCCAAAAATGACAAGAAGTCGGTTTTCAGCTTTTTTCTGTTGTGTTAGAAAATTGGGGTTATAGTTTCCTAATTATCAACAAAAGCAGCAAACTATTTATGGACCTGACGTCAAAGTCAGTGGCTAATTAACCCTCGTTAAGATTTTTTTCAGATGCTCTATGTATTTCAGCGGGTACTACATACGCTGCAATATGAGTCTTAAACTACACGAGTACTTAGCAAGAATTTCGTGGTACTCAAATAATCCTTGAATATCAATAAAAGCCTTGTTAGGATTTCTCTCTTTTTCTGGAAAGGTTATCATCTAGGGCCTACGGATCGACGATGTATTTTGATTTTGATTCCAATTATTTCGATTAGACGGTCGCTTTCGCTTCAGTCATCCTCACGACAGGACTATACGAACCCGTTCTCCGTGTAGTCAACACGATAGAATAAAGCGACGCACGTCTCATGCTAGTTTCTTTTTCTTGAATATTTTGGGAAATATTTCCTTCACTACTTGACATTTCGCAATAGCGATGGTCTGATACGCTGCTCTGTCGACTATGGGCCCGTTGACATTTGGTTCGCCGACAGCAATTTTAATTAGTGGCGAGTCTATGTTTTGACCTTTATAATCGGAACTATTCGCGTTTCTATTTTGCGAATAACTATTGCCGCAAGGGAACTCAGAATCAATGTTTTGAAATTCCTGATTGAAATGTTGATTCTTCATTCCCAAAACGCACGTGTTCCTTTTCCAACAAACCCAATTGGTTTTGGGCTTGAGTCTCAAGTCTCGGTTGCATTTCGACTGCATTCTATAAGAGCGGAAGATATGAAGCTGGATAAGGACTTTTAGAGAATAGGGCTCATATTTCGTCGACGAAGGTTCCGAACGGTGTCTATATTTGATTCTTCTTTCGCGAGATAATCTGAGAAATCTCTATTAAGACTAAGCCAAGTTTCATCTTGATTCGGTGATAAAGGCCTCTCGAACTAACTACTTTGCCAAAAAATTATATCGTCGAGTCGCGTGGTCAATATTTCTATAATTATGATCTAAACCCGCAGCAGTTTATTCTAGTCGGGTAAGAGCCAAAGTCAATTCGAATTAGGGTAATTTTTAGGCCGGAAATAATTGATTGATTAATCATTCTACTACTATTGTTCGAAAAGCTTAACTAGTCGACGAAGTCAAAATCAACTTTAATCAAATTTAATTATTCAGAAATATTTATGACATGCTTTGATAATTTACAAAATCAAAATTCAAAATAGACAGAACAAGATCTTAAGCTTTCTTAAGTTGCATTCAGCCTATCGACTATTGACGAAATCGAGTTCAATTTTGATTCATTTGTATTGAATCAGGAAATCTGAATGAGAAATGACTTTTGTTCAGTTTAAAGAATGGTAGAGTAAGAGCTCTTTTTTTGTAAAATGTCGCATGGCGATCACTTCTCTTGCACTTCTCCCGCCTTGCTAACGCTATACGTGCCGCTCATCACGGTTCAATAAAGTGCCATTTTACTACCCTTTCACGGGCAGAAAAAAATCGCTTATTTTGCCTATTTCAGATAAAACATGTTACTTCTGTATCTAACATCAAAAGATTCCTCTTTGAGTTTTAATTTCAATATTCTTTGTCCAAATTGCCTTGGCAACACATAAAAACTTGATCTTTAAAATTTTCAAATTGTAATTTCATTTAATACTGTTGACCGCCAGAGCCAGACCTAAAGAACCAACGATTAGTAATATAATCTTTTAAACATCTCACGAAATACAAAGGGCAAGACGTATGCTACTCCGAAATTGACAAATTAATATTGCGTGCCTAAATTTTCTATTCATTTGACTATATTTGCTCGACATATAAAGTAAAACCACACAGATTCCAGCAAGAATCACATTTTTAAGGTATTGTCTTTTCTGACATACGCATCGTGCAGCGAGACCAAGGTCTCGTCAGGTAAATCATAACTTAATGAATGAACCTGTTCTTAAAAAATAAACTTGTTCCACCAAGCTACCTCAATGAAAACGAACTGAATATTGTAATGCGTAAACTGAAACGCAATGGGAAAGAACACCTTCCATTGTGAAAAATTAAAAACTCAATGCGGAATACTTTTTAATTGTTTGGCTAATTTACTTTCGAAATATCGGGGGCAAAGCACCACCTACATTTTGTGGGGTGATGTAACTTGCCCCCCCTTATTGACCGTCCCTGTTTCTATTCCAGAAAGGGCAAGAAAAGAAAGAACGGCTGTTCCTTGATTCTCTATACTTTGAGGACTACGAAAAACCTTCTCGCAGAGTTAGTTTGACTAGTCGTGAAGGGATGCATGATAAGTATCAGAATCTCGGTAGGTATATATGTAGGTATATATCGGTAGATATATATGTAGGTATATATGTATATATGTACCCTTTAGATATACTTTGTTTTATTATATTTTTTAGTATTCGAAAATTAAAAAGACACGTTTTTCTTCAATCAGTCAAAAGTTTCATTCTATAAAAAGCGTTTAATTTAGTTATCTCAGGCTATACAAATGCAAGCTCACGCAATCATGAGACTTTAATAAAATATGATGTGATGATAAACGCAGAAATGGTTATCGACAGCAAAATAATAAATTATATTTTTCCTGAGCTAGATTGCTTGACTATGAAGTAATTGTTTTATCACTAGATGTACACGTGTAAAGAGAAAGTTCTGTAGGCGAAACATATAGTGTATTTACAACGTGGCAGTTTCGACTGTCTTTGAAAAAATTTCAAACGACGTTCACAAAATCTTTTGTACCAGAAGGGAAGAATGAAGATCGACACCTGCATTCTAATTCTTATATTTTCGGTCTATCTGCATTTTGTTGGTATGTATTAAGGTGATCATGCCTATACATTTTGTACTTATATGAATTTTTTTAGGCTTGCGACTTTTGTCTTGCGATGTTTTTCCCTTCTACGAATTCTTGGAAATACAATTTCTTAGTTTCTGACTATAAACAACATTGGATCAGAGTGAAATCTAATTGTTTTCTTTAAATTTTTTTTCGAATGATAAATATCTGCATATAATTTTATGTTTTCGTGTGTATTCATCTATCTTATACACAGTATAATATATGGCTTTTATATTTACTAGCTTCGTCGCAATCTTCTCGTTTGGTGACTAACGCCGTTTGCGGACTGCTAATTAAAAGTTTCCAAAGTTTTAGCACTAGTGTGATCCCAATTTTTGACTGAAAAAATCCTACTTTCACTTTTTGGTGATCCACATCTCCCACCGTTTTCGTTTTTCGGAAAAAGTTAAAAAGTTAAATTTTAAACCCAAAATTATTACTCAAAGCAGATAAAAAATATTTCAAACGGAATTTTTTAATTTTCAAATCAGAGGGACAAATTTTCGGCAAAGTTGCATTTTCCATGTCAAAAAATGAAAAATAGTTCAGGTTTTATGCCTGAATATTATTGATATTATTTTTGAGACGAAGACAAACGATCCCGCAGAATAGAAACAATTATGAATTTTGAACAATATAAGTAAATCTAAAATAATAATTAGTTGTAAGGAATCCTGTGGTCTCGTGTGACTTTATTCTTCTAAAAAGATTTCAAATTTCTTCAACGCAGAGTTTACTATCAAGGCCCTGTATATAATGAACAAATATAATTAAATAAAAATCTTAGAGAGCTAAATGTGAAATTTAAACACTACAATTTTAATTAGTTTATTTAAACAATTTTGGTTTTAAGTGAACTTTTTAATTTTTGTTTGTATAAATATCAGTTGAACAATTATTCATTTAGGAAAAGTTAGAGTACGTTTAAGACTTATTTTGCAGTTTTGAAGATTCAAACATCATTTTTAACTTAAAAAGATTTTGAAAACATTAAGAAAACAGAATATAGATTTTAGAAGACCTCAAAATAAAATATTGAAGTTTTTAATGGATTTGCAAAAGATTTTGTTTTGAAATTTCTGGGAAAAATTTAGAAGACTTTTTATTCAAAAAAATTATTTTAAAAGAATATTAAAAAAGATTTTAAAAGACATCCACAATTGTCAAAAAAATAATTTTTACAATTATTTATTAAGCGCTTTAATTCAAAAATAATTCAAAATTAATAAAAATTTTATATTATTAATTAATTTATTTTAATTATAAATATTTATTTTGATAAATATTCATAACTGAGGATTT
>JAAAKG020146774.1:0-10603 GCA_010014905.2 Druon quercuslanigerum
GAGTTGGACAACTAGATAGTATGTGTCCTAGATGCTCGGGATGTGCATGGCACGCCCTGCAGCTATCATCGGGAATGACTTGGCTCAAAATGTGGCGACGGTATTTTAAGGGGAAATGACACAATATTGACATGCCAAAATAAAACACTCCGTGCCCAGCTTCAATCCGCGTGATTTAAGGAAAGCAACAGTTAGCTCACATGACATTGACTGATCCTCCACATTTCTGTGAAAGATTCTGAGCATCCTCTTATCGAGGAGCTGTTCCCAAAAGTTTTTCTCCTGTGATTTCTGAATCCGGGCTTTCAGGAGTGAGTACTCGAGATAAATAAGATTTGATGCATTTTGCTCACTCCTGATACTGAAGTTAGGTCCGAGTGTTTCAGCAGCCTTCTCCGCTGCTTTGTACAGCAACGCTCCTTTGCCCTCTTCTTCATGCTTCCTGACCATTTTGAGAAGAGGATCTCTTCCCTTTGCGACTCTGTGTGCTGTACCCAAAATAGTCATGTTGTTTTCGCCGACAGTTCGAAAGACCAAATCTGCCGGATCAGTCGTTTATATCTGCTTCGAAGAGTATTCTTTATAGATTATACATCCTGAATGCGGCTCTGTGGCATGCCCAGATAAGCATAAGTCTCTCCAGCGCAAAGGTGTCATAGAGCGCTTCTATCAACTAGCTCAGGGTCATCTGAGATGCCATTAAGTTTTCCTCGCTTCAAATTAACCCTGGGGTATTTGTCTAACCTAAATTCCATTCCTATTTCCTCAGTGTATCGTTCGACAATCCATAGAACTCTTTATTTTTAGCTTAAATCTTAAGATCATCCGTGTAGAATACATGGGTGACCTTGTGCTTTTGATTTGTAAGTTTACCGCAAAAGTATCCGTGGGAATAGCGAAGTGCTACAGATAATAGCAATAATGTGAGGCAAAAGAGAAGTTGGCTCATGAAGTCGCCCTGAAAGACACATGTTTGGAAAGTGACTTTGTTAGTTGGTTCACGCTTTTTTCCAGATGAAATAGTAAATCTGGTTTTCCAAAGTGGCATCAATCTCTGTATGCACCTCACGATTTGCGGATAGTCCTTTAAGCTTTTCAAAAGACAGATGATAAGTTTATGGGAGGTCGAATCGAAAGCTTTCCGGTAATCAATCCAGGCTACCGATAGGTCACGCTGGTAGGATGCTGCATCCTTGCAGAAACATCTTTCGATAAGCAGGTTCTCCAGACATCCTGATACGCCTTTCTTTGAGCCGCGTCGTTCATAAATTTCTTACCACACAGGTCCGATTTTCCGAGCAATCCTAGCATTATCAAACACTCCCGAATTGACTTTTCCGACTACAAATATGAGGTGAAAATACGTGCAAGATGATGGTGGGTTGAAGGAAACTTCTTGCACCGGATGGTCTTGATACCACCATGGTTGGGCATTCTTCCTCAGGTGTTGTTATGAGGGCATTACAAGGCTCCTTGAAGCTATTTATGTTCTTTGAGTCTTCGTCAAGTCTATGTTGCACTTCGTAGACTTCTCTCTAAAAGACTTCGATCTCCTCTGGCTTAGGCGGGTGGTCGACAGCAACTGGAGGGTCTTGGAAGAGTCGAGATAGGTCAGCGAGAAATTGTTGGTTTTCTCTGACTCAGCTCTCTCTCCGTTCTAAACTTCTCTTAGCGTCAGATAGTATCGTTCAGGGGTTACACTCGCATCGCAGCATTCTACCAATTCGTGATTTTGTCGATCCGTCCACCGAGAATCCCCAAGATTCCGCCGGTCCATTGCATTGACTCCATCTTCATCGGCTGTCCAGCTCTGCAGTGGTCGGCATTGTTGGCTGACCCATTGTCGGAAGCCTTGCGCGTTCTATTGTTTTAAACCGCACTTACTGCAACTATTTTTGGTGTTATCATTGTTGTTTCCACGAGAAGCTAGGGAAAAGCGTTCATCCATCCTTGTAGAGCCCCGCATACAAGGATAAGGTTGCGTCAGCTTTCGGCACGGTTTTCATACCTCCGCTTGGGGGTTAATTACCACCCCTGGACAATTGTTTCAAACGAAGCTCGTATTTAATCGTATTTGAAAAGAAAAATCTACATCGCAAAGAAAAATCGATGTTTGGCAAGATCATCTGATAAAAAATCGTTTTTTCTTCACGAAGAACTAAGAAAATGTTGTATCCATTCAAACACATACAATATGAAAGTTACAGAGCTGATGAAGTTCGTGGACGGTCTAAACATGAAATTCGATGCTACAGTTCTTGACAAAGTTGCAGATTTCAAGTTTCCAGAAGAAAAGTTGCCGATTTTCACTAGCCTCAATTAGGAGAGCGAAACACCAATAAACTAATTTCTGCTATTTTCCAACGTGAACGAGAGCAACTCTTTTCAGAACATTCCGCATCGACAATGGAGTCTTTTGAAAGAGACGTACTTCTTTCTAGATTTGGGTTTGATGCTGGATCAAGGTGCGATCTGATTGCAAGCCATGCTAAAAATATGGCTAAGACATTATACGATGCTTATAACAAAGTGATGGCTATTTGTGATGGCACTTACGCTCGAGCCCAAAAAAGTTGAAACAACGAATATCAGAAAAACTCATTTGCAGGGGAAAAAAAGTTCCACTTTGTGAACCCTTTACAATTTGTACCACTGATGACTATGTCCTCCAAATGCTTAGACCGTACCTTGGAAATAAAAATGATGCGGCATTAATAAAGAAAGTTATTGAGAATCCTAACGGATTGTCCAAAATAATAAAGGACAATGTTCTAATGTTCTAATGCCTGCCTTGAAGGATGACAGATAGCAATTGACAACTTCTAAATCAAATGATTTGCGATATATTGATAAAATCCGTTGGACCGTTCAGTACAATCACGGTAAAATTAAAGAAAAATATCGACTATTAGATAAAGTCATCGACAATAAATAGCTTCTCAAGGTTGGATTATATTTTAGGATCGCAGAATTTCTATCTAACGAAGTTAGTAAAAGATTGCAGTCCGATGTAGAGCTGTTTAAAGACATTATTTTGAGGATGAAAAATCAGAAAAGTTTTGAGAACAGTTTAGCCGAAGAGGTCAAAGAGAAAGGATGGTATCGTAAGAAAGTCATATTTAAGAGCGTTTCACCAATAGATATTTTACATTTCCTAGAAATGACAGCAAGGGATATTAAAATATTGTTCAGAGGATCCTACCAACTATCCCAAGCAGTGTCGTACTATGCCGAGATGATCGATTAAAATAGAATTGTTAATATGCAAGCTAATAAAACCCAGTCAAACATTTTCAAGGGTCAAGTTCAGACACGCCACATATCTCGTAAAGTATACATGTGCTTCATTCAAAGTGCGCCTAAAATTATTTGTGTCTTTGTTTTTATTTGCTATGCATGTGAATGTGCTAATGGTAGAACAACTGTTGGATAGTGTTGATATGCTGCAGCTATTATCTAATATCTATCTCATGTAACAAAAATTAACAAAAATCCTTAGGCCAGCTGAAATTCTCAGTCCTTTATTCACAGAAAGCAACACTGATCCTGTAATAGATAAAGATAAAGATGAAGATTCAATGAACTCTATAACTGAGAATCGTGTTTTAATGCAGTTAACGTAATGGCATGTGCATATATATATATATATATATATATATATATATATAGGCCTGGGTTCGATTCCCGGTATCGGAACCATTCAGTTCGGTTTTGATTCCTCTACAATCAAACCGAAGAGCCTATGACAAAGCCACCGAACGCATCGTCGGGTTGCGAATAGAGGGTTCCTGTACCAAGGTTTTCTGCTGAATATGGTTGCACAAAATTAATAGTTCACACCTCCCAAGCGGAGGTGTGAAAACCGTGCCGAAAGCTGAATGGCACCTGGGTGAGTTGTCTAGAACGGTCACTCTGAGATACCGGACGACCTTTTAGAGTACGCAGCCTTATCCTTGTATGCGGGGCTCTGCAAGGATGGATGTACCCTTTTCCCCAGCTTCTCGTGGGAACGACAATGATAACACCGAACATAATTGTAGTAAGTGGGGTTCAAAACAATAAAACACGCAGGGCTCCTGACAATCGGTCAACCAATAATGCCGACCACTCTAGAGCTGGGGGAGCCAATGAAGAGTGAAACCCCTGAACGAGAGAATTACATGGCACGACTTCATGCTCTGTAGTGCGAGAAACACCCAGAAGTATCGCACTTTTTGCGCCAACGTGTGCGAAACCATGCCGAAGTACACCAAAAATGGGCTATGTAAGGGGAACGCCTACTCTACCAGAACCAGAACAAACCGGCAGCAGAGAAAGAGAGGTGAAAAGACCAACCATGGGCAGGAATACGATTGAGGACGACTGATCAACAGAGAAACATCAACACCCAGGTATCTCCCAAGCCTAAATATCTGGCTAAAACGGATGAAGAGCTTCGTTGGCAATTTTGCGAAGAATCTGACCTCTGGACTATCAGTTGTTGTGTGTATAATGCCGCGAGAGCTTTGGCTGATGCGAACCGTAAAACAAAACCAACGGTTGATCACAAGACCAAAAGACGAATGCATCAACTCGCCATAAAGATAGGCCGGGCAAGACAGTACGCGTCCCGCATTTTTCTCTCTGACCCATCTCGACTCTTCCGACACCCTCCAGTTTCTGTCTACCACCCGCCACGAAGTGCGACATAGACTTGACGAAGACTCAAAGACCATAAATAGCTTCAAGGAGCTGTATAATGCCCTCATAACAACACCTGAGGAAGAGTGCCCAAACATCACTGCCGAGGAGGTGAAAAAAGTATTGAGAGGTATGAAACACTATTCCGCTTCAGGACCAGATGGCATCAAGATCATCTGGTGGAAGAAGTTTCCTTCAACCCAACATCATCTTGCCCGTATTTTTACCTCATATTTAAAGTCGGAGGAGTCAATGCCGGAGTAGTTGGTGGAATGGTGCACAGTACTACTGCCGAAAATGGGCAAGTTAGCCGACCCAAAAAATTACAGGCCAATCCCTTGTCTGAACACACTGTATAAGATATTCACAGCTTTCCTAAATGACAGGATTGTTCGGGCAATCGGACCTATGTGGCAAGAAATTTGTAAACAACTCGGCTCAAAGAAAGGCGTAGCAGCATGTCGGGAGAACCTGCTTATTGATAGATGTGTCTGCAAAGACGCAGCATCCGAGCAGCGTGACCTATCGATGGCCTGAATTGATTACCGGAAAGCTTTCGATTCGGCCTCCCATAAACTTATCATTTGTCTTTTGGAAAGCTTAAAGGTCCATCCGGGCGACTCCATGTGTGAACTACTATTTTGCCTCAAATTATTGCCATCATCTGTAGCGCTTCGCCATTCCCAGGGATACCTTTGGGGCAAACCTGTAAATCGAAAGCACAAGGTCACCCATGTATTTTACATGGATGATCTTAAGATTCATGCTAAAAATAAAGAGCAACTAGATATATCTCTAGGGATTGTCGAACGAAACACTAAGGAAATCGGAATGGAATTTGGGTTAGACATTGCGCCAAGGTTTATTTAAAGCGAGGAAAACTTAATAGCTCGACGATAGACGCGCAATACGATACCTTGCGCTGAAGAGACTCATACGTATCTGGGCGTGCCACAGAGCCGCATTCAGGATGTGACATCTATAAAGGATTCTCTTCGAAGCAGATATAAACGGCTCATCCGGCAGATTTGTTCTTTCGAACTGTCGGCGAGGAACAAAATATCTACAACGAACATGCTTGCCGTCCCGGTAATACTCTATTTATTTGGAGTGCTTCCATGGACGAAGAACGAGCTCAGATCCCTTGAAATCGGGACACGAAAGGTTATGCACATTACAAAAGCATGCATCTTAAATATTCTGTTCCACCACTCTACATCTTACGCAGTCAAGGTGGTCGCGGAATATTGAATATTGAATGTCTTCACAACAAGATTATTTTGGGTGCAGCACACAGAGTCGCAAATCGAAGAGATCCTCTTCTTAAAATGGTCAGGAAGCATGAAGAAGAGGGCAAAGAAGCGTTGCTGTACAAAGCAGCAGAGAAGGCTGCTAAAACAATCGGACTTAACTTCAGTATCAGGAGTGAGCAAAATGCACCAAATCTTATCTATCTCGAGTGAAAGCCCGGATTTAGAAATCATAGGAGAAAAACTTTTGGGCACAGCTCCTCGATAAGAGGATGCTCAGAATCTTTCACAGAAACGTCGAGGATTAGTCAATGTCGTGTGAGCTAACTTTCGCTTTCCTTAAATCACCCGGATTGAAGTCGGGCACGGAGTGTTTTATTTGGGCATGTCAAGATTGTGTCATTTCCCCCTTAAAATACCGTCGCCACATTTTGAGCCAAGTCATTCCCGATGATAGCTGCAGGGTGTGCAATGCACATCCCGAGCATCTAGGACACATACTATCTAGTTGTCCAACTCATGCGGGGAGGAATAACATCCAAAGGCACAATGCGGCACTAAGGGTGCTTTATTACCATCATTGTCACTCTTCCGGCATTAACCTCAATATCGCTCCGCTAAACGCTCCTACGGAAATAGAGTCAATTGTCGAGAATGAGAAGTGCCGCACATACTGGAACTTTATATTCTCGACAATTGTTTCTGTTGCACACTCGAGGCCTGACATAGTTCTCCTTGACTTCGAGAAGTGAACCATGTTCTTTATCGATGTTTTGGAACCAGCTGACAAAATCGTCATAGCCAAGGAGATACATCCCTGCGTTCAAACAATATGCTAAAACACTTGCAAGGAATATTTTTTACTTTTAAAACTATCAATATTTTTTGAAATTGTAAAATGTTGTTAGGTAATTTACTACATAAATATAATAAAGGTTAGTTAAATATATTTTTAATAAAAATTGAACGTTATGGGAAGTGGCATGACAAGTGAAAGCTATTTATATGTTCTCTACAACGGGTGCAGCGGTCTAAAGCTTTTATCTGCAGTGTTATACAGCAGATTTTCTATTGTTTTTACCGGGCGCGCATTTTTCTACGTTATTTTTCAATCTTTGGCAAAGTTTTTATATGTGAAAATGTTTGTCATTATATCCCAACCATAGATGTGCTTGCGAAAATATAAAAATAGTTCATAGACACATTTTCTGAGTGTTAGTAATCGAGAAGCGTCCCATATCTTCGTCTTTACAGCGATCTTTATGCGCCGACATCGCACGTTAAAATCAGTAGTATGACAGCTAAAAAAGTCGATTTTTGAGTTAGCTCCACCACAGGATGTAGAATTCCAAGCCTACAATTCGCGAGAAGAGTGACTATCCTAAGAGCAAGACCAACCGCGGGGTCACACTACAATTAATGTAGGTAGTATGCATTGCTCCTACAGCAACTTTTAAAATTTTAATGAAAGCAACCCTGATGTACAAACTAAAAGGATACATAAGTCAAATCTCACTCGAAGTGAGAAAATCGAGAAAAACTGTTTGCCCAAAGAACTCTAACATCGAATAAAATTTTGTAAAATTAAGATACGCCATTTAAGTAATGATAATGTGGTTTTTCATATTTTGCACTAATAAAATTAATGTTTAAAAACAATTTCTATTTGGAAATGGACTTTCGTTGTTTTACTTGTCGCGGGCGGACGATGCGTTTGTCGAACAGCTCGAGAGCAGCCTCAAAATAAAACATCAAAACATACGGAAGGGATACGGTGTATTTAGTGGCTGCTTCGAACTTACCCGAACGATCGATGCTGGTGTATAGCCGAATATAGCCGGGAATTAGTTCCCGTGGATTTCCGATCAGAGTCTGAGCTCATTCACATGTCTAAAATATACATAAGGGCAAGCGATCCTTTTTGTTTGTAAATTCCCTCTGAAAGACAAACAACTCCCAAATATTACTTTTTTAATACAGCAATATGCAAGTTGAAATATGAGTCTCACCTTAAGTTTTATGAGAATGAAGCAAACTTGAAGCCAAAGTGCCCTTTTAGAACATTATATTAAACTTCACTTTCTGATTTTACAGTTACATTTACAATATTTACATTGTACTCTATTATTTATTTCTCAGCTTTGGTCACGATTGCGGCAATAGTTGTTGGCGAGTGCTGACATTTTGGATTAAATTCCAGGATTCAACATACGTAATGCAGTCTGCTGAGTTCCAGGCCAGTGACAAACTTTGAGACATCTCCAAGTATGAAATTTATATTCATCGTTCGTGAGTAAACTGACCATTTCAGCATAATGCACAGATATCGTAAAAGCGGTTTTACGTCCTCAGAATATGCCCACAAAAAGAAACAAAACATTCTACAAAAATAAGAAAAAAAGAGGCAAGGAGGTTGGAAGGCAGTATTTTTGGCAAGGCATAACCATGAAATAGAGTAGATCTACGTTTATTTAAAACCCCGCAATTTCCTTATTTTATTTAAAGTGCAGTGAGCGCGAAGAAAGGGTTACGAAAAAATTAACCCTTACCAATATCGTAAGTTGTACTCTGAAATGCAAAAGAGTAAAAACCGGCTTTTTAAATGATATCTCCATTTGATAGAATAAGTTTGAAATTACGTATCGAAAATCCTTCAGTAGTCTTTTTTCCTTCTTATTTTATGGTGGCTTCTTTGCTTCCACTTATCGTTAATTTTCCAGGCGTATTGCAGGCTTTTGGTATATCTTATACGAAGATGCATATGATGTTATTTTATTCGAGAGTGCATTGTAATATCAGTTTATATATTTTTTATCAATCCAACAAAAAAATTCCATTTGTCCCATGAACTTCAATCCATAGAAAATTATAACCTTTACATACTCCAATTGATCGTTCATTTCATGGGATAACATCCTTACTATCAAGCACGCTCTTTTTATTTCAACGAATCATTGCCTCTTCGCGTCTCGCCTATCGATCTTATCTTATAAATTACCATTTATTTCATAATCTTCTCCATTCCCATATAATATATCCGTCTTACCGTATTGAATTCACCCCCTTTCCTCCAATCCTTTTACCCCGTTCAATCAGCATATTGATTTCAATCCTCTAATCCAACCATTCCCTATCATAAAACAGAATAATTCGTGCAGTACTATTCACATGAGTGTTTCGAATTCGGATTTTGAAAATGCAACAAGGTGGAGAATGTTTAGAAAGAAAATAGAGTAATGAAACTATTATACGTATAAATTGTATAATACATTTATTAATGTGCCTCGGCCTAAGATTGTTTATTCAGATATTGCAAAATGAATTGCACTTAAACTCTCGTTTATTGCAACCCAAGTTACTCTTCTATCGCAACTTCCCCAAAATCCCACTACTGATTATTGCATGTTGCGTATAGCCAAAGTGAGCAGAAGCGGGAATGTATTGTGAGAGCACTTTATATAATTAGCCGGAGTGGCGGGGTCCTCTCTCGAGTTATATAAAAGAGATGTTTGCGTTCGAATGAATTGCAATAAACGAGGTTTGACTGCATAAATTTAATTCATCATGATTACTTTAGTATTCGTTTCTGATTTTAAATTCAATTTTTTTTCTTAGGTATCTTGAAAAATTTCTCATTCAATAAATATGTATTATTGGAATTTATAATGTGCATTAGTACGGGGTTCACGATGCAAAGCTCATCGAAGGTGGCAGCCCCGAGCAGAGTACTAGACCCTCTATCAATCAGATACGAATTTCATTCTAAGGCATTTTTTACATAAGAGTTTAGTACCATTTATACCTTTTAAGTTTTACTAAATACATGATTCAAAGTTTTTTAGAATATAGATTTTGTAAAATGTTCATAAATCTCTTTCTGGCTTTCTCTTTTAATGTGAGGTTAGGTTTACCATAATTCAACATATATCCAATTGTATTTCTAATTTCTAATTATAAGTTTTCTTACCTTTCGTATGTAAGCACTAAACATATGTTTAAAGTTTATATACCCTTATATATTTAATTATAGGTAACAGGTGTCATACTACTAACTACTAACAGGTGTCTCTCATCAATAGAAGGTTTAGTACTCCGCTCGGTGCTGCCACCTATTATTAGTTTTGCATCACAAGCCTTAATGAAACATACTTATTTTCATGATCTTATTTGTATAATTTAAAGAAGCGTGCATTCTATAAAAAAATGTTATTAGGCAATTTATGGCAACTTGTGTCGTTTTTCCATAAATATAATTAGTTTATTTTCAATGTCATTTTTACAATATAAACCAAAAATCGTCATCCTAGCATAATGTCATTCTAGGAAAATTTGTAGACACAATTTAGGAGAAAAATTTTGTTGAATATAAAGTTATTGTAACTTGTGTCGTTTTTCCAAGAATATAATTGATTTAATTTCTAACTTATTCGCATAACAAAAGTTGATAACTTATTTGAAGGGTCTGCGGTCTAACCCTCCCTTTCTGCATCAGAACAAATGAATTCTGCATGAAAAACAAATGAATCAAAACAAATGAAAACGACCGCAGACAATGTCGGGTTGTTTGTATCGGATCTTCATTAGTTTCATCTACTACACGAAGTAATAGTAAGGAGTAGAAACTCCGTAAGTGGGGGTAGGACAAAAACCCCTCCAAGAAATATGACGAAGCG
>JAAAKG020146775.1:0-10603 GCA_010014905.2 Druon quercuslanigerum
CCTCTCCCTTACCTCTTGTGCGCCAAACAGCCCTGCGTCGTTCTCTACCCCGTCCAGCCCTGCTGCTTAAGACCTTTTCAACTTCCTTATCTGCCTCTCCATCTCTTCGTCATTCAGCACCTCTCCATCTACCTCCCTTGTTCTTCTAATACCCTCATTTCTCTTCCGCGTGTCTGATCCCTGAAATGAATCTTAAAATTTTTTTCTCTATTCGTCACTCCCTATCTTCTCCCTTATCCTTACACTACGTTTGCTAAACCTATTAATGATCTTCCACATGTCTCCTTCTGTCTTAACAATTCTCAAATCCTCTTCCAGCTCTTTTTCCCTTTCCTGCTCTTTCATCTTACACATTATCCTAAACTACTTCCTGATTTCTACGTACTTCTCCCTTTTCGAATTTCCTTCCTTTCACTTTCTGTACTTCCTTTTCACCTTTCTATTCATCTTTTTACATTCCCTATCCCACTACGGCTTTACTATTCCTTCTTCTTCTAGCTAAATACCTTATTTTGCAGACACCCTCTTACTCTATTTTTCAGATCTTCCCATATCTCTTCCACCGACTCCCCCTTAAAGCTTACGTTTCCCAACTGCTCCTAATACTTCTCTATTGCTTCTCTCGTCCATGACACCCTCTCCCCTAACAATCCTTTTTACCTACCCTGCCTTCCGCCAACCTCCCCCTTTATTGACAAACTTAATGGCTGATCGTCCGATTCCACCCACTATATATTCATTATCACATAGTCTGTTACAGATACCCCCATCTTACTCACATATGTGCATTTTCCGTCTTCGTCCCCTGTTACCATACCATTCGCCACAGCCCATCCTCTGTCCTCCATCCAGTCTCTTAGAATCTCTCTCTCTTTATTTATTAACTTAACCTGCGATTTCCTTTCGAAGCTCTCCCCTTCCCAGTACAGGCTCCTTTCCCCCCATTCTCGCTTTAAAGTCTCCCCCAGTACCAACATACCCTCATCTCTTTCTCTCCTAGTGCGTATTCCACCCTTTCTTTAACTCTTTTCATCCCATCCTTATTGTTCGCAGTCACAAAATTGTATGTTACACCTCTTATCTTTAGAGCCCTCATTTACACGCCCTGTCCCTGTTCCTCTCCATGGAATTTTTTCTTTAATCCATCCCTAACCCCTGTAATAATTCCCTCACTCGCCCTTCCTTTCCTCAATACTCTGACCGCCGCCTGTAGCCTCCAATTATACCCCCTTGGCAACTTTGGCTCTACACTATCCCATTCCTTTCTCTCTACCCACGTCCCTATCAATCCCATCACATCAAATTCCTGGATATACCTACGTTCCAGTAAAGCACCTTTAACACTCCTCCGCCCTACTTTACTCCCATCCCCCTACTTTCCACGAAACAAATTCTCCTGCACTTCCTTCGAAACCCGCTTCTCCTCATCCCATACAGACATTTTTTCCTCTATTTTTATTTTCCGATAGCCTACCTTTGCTGCTTTTTCTTCACTCCTCTCCATCCTAGCCCTGTGGTTTAGCATTCTTTGCATAGCCCTTTTCTTCCTCGTCAAGTCTTCATCGATAAAAACCTTTTTGTCCTTTATCCTACTTTTGATACGCACTCACCCCAATTTTTCTTTCCAGATCTCCAATTCTACTACCGTTACTTCATTCTCCTATGCACTGTCGCAGTGCTTCCACCTTCTCCCTTTCTCTCCCCTCTTTAACTTTAATCCTCTTATTACAATATTATTTCTGCTATCTGCCTTTTTTCTCCTTTCCATCCTTAACTCCATTGCCCTTATCTTTTCCCTATCCGCCCTCTCCTCCTTTTTATTCCTACGCTCTCCCACTTTCTCTTCTATCCTAATCTCCACCCCCTACAGTCCACCATGAAGGACCAAACTCCTGACCACAAAACTAGCCCGCTTCCTTGCCAACCTAACCTCGCTTTTCCTAATTAGCCAAATTCCACCCCATAACTACAATGAAAATTAGTTTTTAACTCCCCAATTCACCCCTCACAACTCTACTCACCTTTTCTTCATCCACCCTCTCATTCTACTCACACCTTCCACACAAAATCCGCAAAAACTTCTCACCACCTGTCACTGCACACTTTCTCCTACTGTCACCAACATGCAAGTCAAATGTGCGAATATTTTATTTTTCGTTATTTTTCAGCCGTCTCAAAATTTAGTTATAGATGCCCAGAAATTAAAATGATCTAATTATATAGGGTATCAAGTTGTAATATTGTATATTTGATAAGCATCTAGTAACTGATTTTGTTCCGGTTCTAATTTGTGCAATTTCAAATAAATTTTAAACTTTTTAAGCATGCATATTTTTTGAAAATTGTTCAATTTGTATAAGTTAATTTTTTTAGATTACTTGATGCTTCAGAAAAAATTTAATTTAAAATTGTACTACACGAAATGTACTGTACTAAATTCCCTTCATTCTTCGGGATGACTGAATAGTTATGTAACTGATAAAATTATTGAAAGTTGGTAAATTTACGGCGTCGATAATTTTATTGTTGTTATTAATTTATAGTTGAATTTATGTTTAACAGAAAGCTTTAATATGTTGACAATGTAAAAGAAATAATGCTTCCAATTGAATTATTAAAAAATATTTGTTAAAGATAAGTTGAAAGTTTTTTTATTCTTTTGTTACCCAGAGTTTCTAAAGTTCTTAGTTTATTGAAGACAAAATTTAGAATGATTTCAAACAGTATAAAATTTAATAACTTTTCTGTGTTTAAATACTTTCAATCTTTTAAAGCTAAAATTTAAGAAATTTAAATCAGACAAAAATCAATTTAAAAATCCGATTTAACGTCCAATAATCAATTTAGTCTGCAGAATTCCTGAAAAGAAAATCAAGAATCTGAAGACCAAATTTGGTCAGTCATCATAAAATATTTTTATTGCAGATGGAAAAAAGATCAAAATTTTCCTAAAAAAATAACAAAAAATCATTTTTTTGGCCAAAATTGAAGAAAAGGAAGGAAAAATGAGAAAGCAACCAACCGAATTCCCTTCCTTCTCTTTTTATATTTTTATTTCTAATATTATCACATCATAATAAAAAAACGTTTGTCAAAAATAATTACCAACGTTTCGGCACTCATACAGTACTCTTAGCAAGGCAAGGAAAATTTAAGTAGGAGGAACAGCAACGAAACCACGATGCCCCCTCCTCGATACCCGAGAATTGAAATTTCAAATGGCAATAGGAACATTTTATGGTGGGTGTTCAAATTTCGTCATTGGATTCTTGGATTTTATTTTCAGGCATTCTGCACATTATCTTTTAAGGTTGTAATTGCAACTTTAAACCGGTGAAATACTCATGTATCTTGAGGACACGAAGTGACCCAATGTTGACAGCTTTCTGCACGCATCTCGCAAGTTGGACAAGTTGCCTTTTTTTCGGAATGGGCTTTTCCGACTTTAAATATGAAGTGAATATGCGGGCCAGGAGTTTGGTGTGTAGTACTTCTACACACCAAACTCTTCGGAGGTTATGAGGTTGTCGCAAAACTTCTTGAAGCGGATGATATTATCAGCATCTTCTTTCATGTCCAGTGTTTTAAGGATCTTGTATATCTTTCTCAAAAAAATCTCCACTTGGTTGGTCCGTCTCTCCCTTTTCTGTATTGCCAGAAGCTTTGACTTCCTCAGTGTGTGATTAAGCTTTTTTGTTTTCTCTTCACAGAATTAAATGCTGTGGTACATGAAAACAATCATCCACCTCCTGGAGCTCGTGGACCAACTAGGACTATCACTTATCATCAGAGAACATTTTCACTATGGGATAATCCTACTGGGCATTTTGTGGAAAAAGTTCTGCTTCAGCCTATAGATTTTATTGCAGCGCGCATCTTGCCTGACCTATCGGGGGACATAGGACTCGAATACGTTAAACAATCTGGTGCAGAATTTGTGGTGATCAAAGCACCTTATGGAGAATTTTTGGGAGCTGAGGCTGGCAGGATATCTTCAAATCTACCAGGTTGATTAATTTATTCTTTTAGCAATGACATTGTTGGCGAGGGGAAAAAAATCTGGAAAACCGCTGGACTAATACAATTGTAATCCAGTTCTAATATGAAGTAATCCGATTCTAATCTGGAGTAATCCACTTGTAATGCAACGTATTCAAAGTTAATCTACATTAGAACTCCAAAGATACGAGCGTTAGATTTCAATGGAGCCAGCGGATTATTTCCCCTTTACCCCTTCCCTGTTTGAGAGTTAGGTGTGCGCGAGTGCGCGTAGCCTTGAAATCAACGTGCGCGTGTGCATACTAAGGCTGTGTGCATTTTCACGCATTACCCCCGAAATCATAACGCTTGTATCTTTGGAGTTATCTATTCATGGAATTCTCGTACCTTTGGAGTTTATGTTTAGTATTTTCACAAGTGTAATTTTAATCCAGATAATTCGGAACAAACCTCGTTAAATATTTATTTATAACAGTTTTAGAAAAAACCTCCATCATCTGACATTACAGTAAGATAAAATAAATTTTTTTTTTTAAATTAAAGTATATATTTATTTCTGAATTATCTTTAATTTTGTTGAAATATTATTTTAGTGCAGACATACTTAACCAAATTATTTTTGCGCGTGTATGATTTTTCGCAAAACAAAATCTAAAAAAAGTTAATGAACTGTTACTAAGAAATAATTTTTATAAGTTGAATTTTGAAAATTTTCAATTTTTTTAAATTTTATTGAATTTCTCTTTAATTTTACTGAATTCACTTCGCATATAGGAGTCGAAAACGAAAATCGTGACAATATCAATTAAAGATTTTTGGTTAAGGATTAATTTAAAATGAATATTAAAAACTACTTTTTTTATTGCCGACTTGTAAGCAATTCAAAAATAACATTTTTTCATTTTTAGGGAGACCAACTTATACTTTCAAATATGGCAGCACTGAAATAGGCGTGTGGAAACATGTTGTGACAGGAGTAGTTCATGAAGTTCGCCTTCTATCTGAAAATTTTATACCATTTCACCAATATCACAATCATCCCTATTTTGAAACTCATTGCTTTTTTAGAGACAATGCATGGATTTTGGTCCACTTAGTGGCTGAAAAAGTTATGGGAGCTCAACTCATGCATGAACATTGTCAAAAAGAATATTAATTACACGCATGTGAATCTTTAATCAAGATAAACAATATAAAAATATGAAAATTATTTAATATTTTTCAGATGTATATTTATTCATTAATAAAAACATACTTAACCGAAAATGATCTTGACTTTTTTATGATAAAATTTTTAAGGTTGTTGAACAGTGATTTCCTTTGATCACCGTCTACCTGCAAGATTTACCCTCTCCACTCAACTTCCCCTCACGACGCTGAGTGAGCGCGGGACGCTGTGTCAAACCCATGTCAGTGGATGGAATGAAATACAAAACGTAACATTTTTAAAAATTTCACAATCAGTAATTCAGAAATATGGTATTTGAAATCTAAGTTCCTTGACTATTCGAGCAATTTGTCACTTGCTGATTGATGGCGGCCTCTTCTTCAACGTATACAATTAATCGAACTAAAAAAGTAGGATTCTACTTTTATTGATCGCGTATAATTATTTCAATTTGTGTCTTTTTACTTTTACTTTCAATAAAAGCTGTTATTCTCTAATGAATTATTATTATGTGAATATGTTTTAAGTTTTTACGTGACAGTTTTTAAAGCTACATTTCAAAAGAGAGCACTTTCGGCGCGCTTACCTATTGACCTGGCGCCACCATTCCATTTATTTTTGAGTACCATCATTTCATGTTCAGGGTTTATTTTATAAAATGAAATACGGGATTCTGTCCAAAGCACTCTTTATATTCTTTTTACGTCAAAAAATTAGAAACATAGGAAACTGTCTACGAACATAAAACATGCCAAGCAAACGAAATAATTCTAAACACTTACATAATTCTCCATATAACTCCTTAAAATAGCTTGCGCATATTTTTTCTGATCATTTATAGGTTTCAAAAGTGACCTTCACTCGAACTCCAAAAATACGAACTTCAAAGTTACGATTGCTCCGAAGATAAGAGCGTCCCGGCTCCAAAGGAGCAAGCGGATTTTTTTCTCTTCGCAGTCCTTCAGTCAATCGAGTTTTCTGGAAAACTCATCAATGCCCTCATTAGGAGAAAGGTAGACGCTCATAAAGGTGGTGTCTTCACTCCTAATTCATACGTATCCATCACCCTTACAAACATCAGCTACAGGATATATAAGTGAATTTTTAACCCTGATCGCTGCTGTGTTTGTCTTACCCGGGTGTCAATTGTGCTTATCACTCTGCAATATTGTTTAGAGATATTGAGCAGATCCGTCTTATGCTCTACCTCTATCCGGGTCAGAAAGTCACAGGCGAGTCTGCTCCTACCCAGATTACCCTGTATGATGACCGCCATCACAGCTTACCTCTGGAATACGTCTTTTACACTTGGCATCTATAAGATCCCGGGACATGGCCTGTATCCTCCTCACTGCACATGCGCTCGGCACATGAATAGCAATGAGGTTTGTCAGTGCATGTCGAGGACAGATGCCCTGACATACCCGGCAGCGTATCCACCCAATTCAGATGTAGCCTGATTCTTCAATTTTCCTCGCAACGCTCTCATCACAATCAATAAAGACCGTCCTGGTTCCTCATCGACTTTCTCTTGGCATACTTACTTTAAAATCACTACCTTTTTAGGATTTAAGAAGCTTGCCAATGACCTCCTTAACCTCTTCTTCATCAGGTGTGGAGTCCATGTCTCTCACATTCAACTTAGCCCTCGGCACTAATTGACGCACTTGTCCATCTTCACCCACAGTCGCTATCAAAGCATCACTAAATTTAGTTTTGGCTTCCGCGCTTGCACATAGTTCGACAAGGACATCACCTGACTAATTTATCTGGTTTTACTTTGCTACGTACCATTTTAAGTATGTCCGCATACTTTTTCCCTGCTGGAGCTCTGATCATAATAGCCTCCGAACGGGCACGCGTGTTCTTCATCTTCGTTGTTTTGGGAGGTTGCGTTGTAGTACTTGCTCCCTTAGTTTGTCCACCTATTTGAGAATCGTTGCTAGCTGCTTCTTCTTACTCTTACGCCGCTTCTGCTCAGTCCACTCAGTGGCCTCACCAGCCAATTGAATTTTCTTAGTTGGTCACAGTGACGAGCCTTCACTTCACCAGGACTGTGTGTACTTTCTGCTAACCTCTTCTTGGTGCGTTGGTCTTTCGGTGTGCTGACCTGCTTGTCAGCGTTGTTGGCTGATTATTGACATTTTCAATTCTTACAATAATGATCTACATTTCACTTAGGAATTTGGAGAAAGCAACAAAATCAATTTTTTGGATATATCTTTAATAAAAGGCAATACTAATATGATTACTAATTGGAATCAAAAGAAAAATTTATCAGGAAAAATGGTGAATTTCTTCTCAGGTCAGCCTTTACAAGTCAAAAAAATATGATATTTAACTTGGTTGACAGAGCAATTAAGTTATCATACAAAAAATGTCATACAAAAAATTTGAAAATTATATCTTAATTATTAAAAAATAATGATTATCCGATACAATTTCTTAATCAAAAAACTGAGATTCAGAAGCTCAAGATAAAATATAGTTGTGTTCAAAATAATTCGGCACAAAAACAATTATTGGCCCGTCAACCAAAAGTTTGTTTACCATTTAACAAAATTTTTTTTAACCAAACTTCTCATATATTAAAAAAATATAACATATCGGTAATACCGTTGATAAAACCGTTGTTGGCTAATATAGTTAAGCTAGGTAAAGATATGTCAAAAAAATGGGAGCATGTTAACGTCGTTTATAAGATTTGTTGTAAAAATGGCTCTGTTTTCTATGTAGGCGAAACTAAAAGAATGTTAGAAGTTGCATAAAAGAACATATGAATAACAATAAATAGAAGCTGTCATTAACACACATTTTGAATTTTACATTCATGGATTTGATTGGAACAATGTAACTATTTTTTATTTTGAGGCTAATTATAACAAACGATTAATTTATAAAATGATACATATTAAAATCAGTAGCAACAGTATTAATAAAAAAGAGGATATTCATATGTTAAATCATAGGTACAATCCAGCGATACAAAATGTAAAATTGTAATTTTTCATTTAAGTATCCACATAATTGTTGTAATTATACGTTAACTATACGTTAACCGTGCGTAATGCTTCGGGACTACATGTATCAGCCCTGAGTCATAGGAGCTTCAGTTACCATCCGGACCTGAATGACGACGTGCAAACGTAAACCATTTTAATTTTCAAAAATCTGGACTCGTTGTCAAGAAGTTAATATTCTTGTCAACTTAATTCCTTTTTAAATATGTTTTAAAATATGTGAAATATTCTCACCGTTGGTCTAAAATCAGCGTAGTTTAGTGCTCTGAAATCTCCACATGTTTCACCCACATGAGTGCTGCTTGCTCGAGAATATATAACCTAACCTAACCTACGTCACGTCCGTCTTGCTCCTCCCTGATTGGGCGGAACCAGCCTAATGCATCGACCGTGTATGTATGTGTAGTAGTAGATTTTCTTAGCTTCCGGACCAGTGAACTAATCCGACAGTTGGCGCTCCCATCAGGATGGCGGACTTTTCAATTGCAATGCATGGAAGAAAAGCATAAAATAATTCAAAAACTTGAAGCGATTGTAAAATATTAATTGGAAATATTTTTTTAGTAATAATAAGAGTAACATTTTTTAATAATTCTAAAATCTTCGTAAATGATATTCTCCAAGTAATCTACAGAAAGACTGTCATTAGCTGAAATATCAAGGCCCCTCATAAAGAAAATTCACCTCGACGAATCAACTGCGAATTGAGATTAAAGAATTCTTCTTATTGGACGGTATTCTCTGGTGCACACACCTGACCAATCGTTATTTGCTACCAGTGTGTTTGCAACCGTTTGGAACTGAAAATTAATGAGTTGGAGCGAAAAGAACCGAATAATTGAAAACCTTGAAAAACACTAGATTTGCGTTAAAATCACCAAAATGGCCACCCTGACAGCCGGACGATAAGAAAATCATAAAAGTGGGGGCAATGCATGGGGCTGGGCGGAATTGAAATACGTTCGCAAGATCGCGTGGACAAAAGTAGAATTAAAGCAGTGCCGTACGATGTAAAACAATACAGTTTTTTTTTATGTTTTTGACTTTCAAATTTCGGTTGCTGTTTGCCTTAAATTAATCAATGTTGTTTTTTTTTGTTCTTCACAATTTGATGAATTATCTTTAACAAAAAAAACATTACCATATAATGTACCTTGTGAGTTGCAAATTGCAACATCACACATGATAGATTTTAAAATTTGTTTATTTTTTGAATGAGCAATTTTACTTTTTTTATTTATCTTCATAAATAGATTTATTTTCTGAACAAATTATATACGTTCATTTTGTAAATCTTATCAGTAGAAGCAAAGAGTCTAAGATCCAAGTAATCATGCTTTAAATTATTATTGTTTGTTCAAGCCAAGCGCGTCTTTGATTTATAACCTTTAAGACGCAAGTTGAAAAAAATTTTCAAATCTGATAATAATGTAGCCCTGATTATATTCATGTAGCATTCGCTGTTTATCGAATCTAACTAGAAAACATGAAGATCAATACGAGCAACCTTGTTATTACAATTTCAAGTTTCCTTCATTTTTGCGGTAAGTTCTAATAAAATATTATAAATTATTATTTCACTATGACATATTAAATAGACGCAGGAAAAAATGGTGAAATTTTAAGCTGCAATCCAAAATACTTAAAATTATCGAAACGCTTGCGATTTTGAAGCGTGCCTATGGCGCGCGTCTGCTGGATCTCGCGCTTCGATATTTTCTTCATACATTTTTCTTTATCTCGCGTTTTATTGCTGAAACCCGGATTTCTGTTTTTATATTATTTTTTATGGATAAAACAAAATATCCTACAAGTCTTTTTTTGGATTTTTTCACGTACCTAGCATTTTTGGCGTGATATTGGAATTTTCGATTTTCTGCATACTAATCCCCAAAAAAAAAAAATAACGAGTCCTATTAAAAAATTGTCTATGGGAATTTTGTAGGATTTTTCAAAAACTATAATTTCTCTTCAAGAGTTTTTTTCGTACTTTTCGACGTTTGGTTCAAAAAGTGAATGCTGTGACGTCATTTTTTGGACAATTCTAATAGATTCTCAATGATAAATTGAGAAAGACCTTTTGTCCTTTTTTCCACCAAATTTTTTTTAATGTTTATTTTTAAGGTATTTTTTATATTTAAAACCGAAAGTATGCTTCAATTCAAAAAGTGATTTGTAAAAGATTTTTAGATGTATTTTACGTGCACAATTTTTATTTAATTTTTTTTTCGTAACTTGTGTCATTTCTTCCAAAATTCATTTCTTCCAAGATAGAAGCCGTCATAATAAACTTGATTTTCGGATTAAGGGCGTCTCAAAATAAGGAGATACGTTGACAAAGAAAAAAAAAGAAAAAGTCATAAATGATAAGAATATAAAAAACTCTTTGATTTCTGGTATAGGTTAAACGTTTTGT
>JAAAKG020146776.1:0-10603 GCA_010014905.2 Druon quercuslanigerum
AATGTAAGTTTTTTTTTAATTTAAAAATTTTCAATTGAAACTCCTCAAAATTGAAGAACTTTAAGATAAAAATCTCATAAATTAAACAGTTTTTAATTATAAATCTTCAAAATTGAAAATATTTAAAAAAAAATAATTCAAATTGCATAATTTCACCAAAAAAATCTTGAAAATTAAATAACAATTTATAATTTCGATTCCAAAATTTGTGGAGTTTTGATAGTAAATCTTGATATTGCATAACTTTTCATTGAAAATAATTAAAATTGAAGAATTATTTTATTATTGCGATTCTGAAACCTTTAATAATTATTATTATTATTTATATCATTAAATAAATAAAATTACAAATTAAATTTTTTTTTAACCGTTTATTTCATTATTTGCGTATGATAAAAGTATTACATTTTATTTATCTTTTATAAAATTTATGAAGCAATTATGATTTTTTAATTAAACGACTTATTAGGATTTTTTTACGTAATAACAGAAAATGAGTGGAAAAGTTTAAAAAAAATAAAAATTTATTTTCTTTGGACCACCCTTGTAAACATTCACATTATGTGTTGTTTTTCTATTTTAGGAAAAAGACAATTTCCTAGTAAAAATAAAGATTTAGAATGAAAAATTAAAAAAAAAAATTTCACTTGTTTTATAGATTGCATAAATTTAACTCTCAAAAATTCAAAAATATTTTTTAAGATTTTAGATACCTACACTCTAAATTTCAAGAAAAAGTTAATCTTAAACCAAAAAGCTAACATTTTTTACAAACAAAAAAAGTTTAAATTGAAAAGAAGAACCGTTCTGACTAATTTTCAACCAAACAATTACATTGTTAATTAACAATTTTAATAATAAAGACGAATTTTATACCAAATAGTTTTTTTTAACAAGAAGATTAATTTTCTAAAAAAAAATTGAATTTTCATTTAAAGATTGCAGATTGATGAATTCTATTGCTGATTTTTTTATAATTGGAACTTTTGCACATATCAGCATCTCCAAATTGAAATTTTCAAATCTGACAAAAATTGAAAAAAATTAAATTTTAAATTCTCTACGCTTTTTTATGCTATAAAAATTAAAAATTATTAGAAATTCCAGATGTGAAACCTATAAAATATTAAACTTTCTAATTAATTTTCGAAAAAAATTAATTATAGGAAATTTCATAATATTTCGAAATTCTAAATTGACTTTTAACTCATGCTTAAATTTGTAGACTATTTTTTGGGATTTGAAAGACGATATTATGAGAACATGTAATGGATTTTTACTTACATTTAGATTAAAATAATTAACGAGGTGAAGCAAATAGCGAAAATTCTAGAATCTGAAATCACCAATTTCTCATCTAAGATTCGTCATCTTTTATGTACTTTGTAAAATAAATAAAGCGTTGCTATCGGATGAAAGCCGTAAAAGCGAGTATATAAATCAGCCATTTATTCAGTAATTCCTCTTACGTTTCAACAAAATAACTCATTTTTGGTTTCTCCATCATAGAGTCTGCTCAATAAAAATGACGGTTATTACCAGAATTCTGCTGCATGCCTTCGTGGCACTTATTAATTTTCAACGTAAGTATAATACAATATTAAAATTATTATTCATAAACAATATCGAATAAATTTGCTGGCGGTACTGCTTTGTATAGAGGCACTTTACACGTACACAAAAATTTTTACTCTCGTAAAGGTACACCTGAGCATATGAGATACTCCCATATGTGCACTTGCACATCTGGGACACTTCCAAATGTACATGTGCCTATCTGGGACGCTCCTGACTGTGCACGTCGAAATTTAGACGCGCATAGATGGGTCTGAGTCTGAGAGGACACGGACGTGCACATATGGGACCGTCCAAATTATACACATGCCACGTAAAGCGATCAGGTTTTTTTCTTTAATCCTCTATAACTTTTTACTGAATTCAGATATTTACAGTTTTCTTTTTGATTTTCATATCACCATTTATCTTCTTTCAACAACAAAATCAGAAAATTCGATTTTATGGAAATATAAATTAGAATTTATGGAACATAAATGAAAATTTATTGAGGTTTAGAGGAATTTTCTTTCTTTTAATGAAATCACAAAATTCAAAATAAGCTTAATTTCATAGAAAATTAATTTTTATCAAATCGAAAAAACTCGTCTTGTCTGACTTTCTTTTAAAAAAAAGATATTTCCCAGGCGAGATATGTGGCTATTTAAAGCGTAGAAACTATCTAATTAATCTCAATAATTAAAATAAAATTGACCTATTTGATTAAAAATTAATGTTTGCAGCTGAAAGTGTAATTATTTCATTTTAAAATGATTATTGATGTTTTTTAAATCTAAAGTAACTTTTTTGATAAAAATTAATTTGGTTTAATTGAAATTTTTTATATTTTAAATAAAAATATTTTTCGTTTCATCTTTCACTTTGTTAAAAACTGATTTTCTTGTTTGAGGATTTATCATAATGTTTGAAAATTTAATTATATTATTTTCTTCAAAATTACTTTTTTTGATTGGAAATTTATTTTTTGGATTAAAATTTCTGTATTTTCTTGAAAATTTGCGTTTTTTGTTAAAAAATTTATCTTTTTGATTGAAAAATAATATTTTTTTGTTTGTTTTTCAGTTAAAAAAATTTTTTAACTGAAAATTTAAAAATTCCATTCTACTTTGCAAATTTATCGTTTTTAGTTAAAAATTCATATATTTGGTTCAAGAATCATTTTTTTTGTTTTAAATTGAATTATTTTGTTAATTTTTATTTTAATAAATCAATGTTCCCTACACAAAATTTTAACTATGCTCTGTTTGGTTGAAAATTCAACTGCTTGGTTTGGAGTCAAACATACTTTGTTATAATATTCACTTTTTGGGGAAATGATCATTTTAGTTGAAAACTCAACTGTTTTGTTAAAAATTAATTGTTTATGTTCGAGGTTCCCCTTGTTGTTAAAAATTCAGGTGTTTTATTAAAAATTCGTATAAAATAATTTTGTTTGTTAAAAATTAATCTTTTTAGTGAACATTTTTATTTTTGTTGAATATTTATTTCTTTAGTTGATAATTTAATTTTTTTTCTCAGAATTGGTTTTCTTTTTGGGTAAAAATAATTTTAGTATCTGAAACATCAACTGTTTCATCCTTGGTCAAAAATGTATCTTTTTTAGTTCAAAATTCGAGTATTTGATTGAAAATACATTGATTTTGTTTATAATTCATCTTTTTTTTGTATGTAATTAACCTTTTTGGTTGAAAATTAATGTTTTGGTTAACAATTTAACTAAATTGTTTAAAAAAATTAGCTAATTGGCCGAATATAAAATTTTTAAACTGAAAATTTTATTATTCCAGTTTTTATCAGAAATTCAACTAATTGGTTTAGATTTGAACTTTGTTAAAATCCATTTCACTTTTTGAAAATGTAATTATTTTGTTGAAAATTAATTTTTTCATCAAAAATTGATCTATTTTATTATTTAAGTAATTACTTATTTATTTATTTTAATTATTTATGTATTTACTTATTTATTTATTTACTAAATTTTAATAATGATGAAAGAAGCAAAACAAAATTATTTATAAAAAAAACTTTTTGCATAATTATAAAAATCCAGGACCAGACCCGCCATTCTTAGTGCTTCTTAATTAGTATCCCAAATTTTGAACTTAATGTGGTGCTTCATGTTAAATAAGTTAGGAAATAAAAAAAACGGCGGTAAGGTCGGAATCTAGTCACGTGACCCACTCATCACATGGCTTTAAGTAATTTTTAATTTGATTCCTGAAAAAATCGGAGAATTTGTTAAAAATATTAAATTCTCAAACATTAGTTACAGCAGGTTATTTATTTCTAACGTAAGTATAATATAATATTAAAATTATTATTCATAAAGAATATTGCATATACGTGTGAGGGATACTTTTTTGGACAGAGATACTTTAAACGTACCTAAAATTTAATACCCTCTTAAAGATGCACCTGCACATCTGGAATACACCCACCGGTGTACTTGCACATCTGGCACGCTCCAAATGTGCACATACACGTCTGGGACGCTCCTGATGTGCACATGCACACCTGGGACCCTTCTGATGTGCGTCCTTTGGAACCATAAATTCAAGAAGAACTATTTTGAATTCAAAACAGGTGGATCGACAGAACTTCTGCCAAACGAAATTTTTGTAGCAATGAATGATCTCACTGATTTTTGCGGATTTCTCGTACCATCAGTGAACTATGATGGTTTCTACACCATACCCGACTGGATGCAACCTGGAGAAGCAGAGTTTTCCACCGGCGTTTCCGCTTTTGTACGATTAGCCACGGGCGAACATTTCGAAGCAAATCTGGAAACGACAAATGGACCTCCAAATCATGATCCACATCCACACGGCCCGGCTGCAAGTCAAATACGTATAGGAGATGGCGTCACTCTTTCTACTGAACCTTTCGAAATATACAATTGCACTCACATACACCATTACGAATTACCTTCTTACCCACCCGCAAACCGACTTTATGTAACAATGCGAGGAGGACCTGTCTATAGTGCCGTTTTAGTACATCCTGATCGACTAGCCATGACACATTACTGGCGACGTGTTGAGCAAGCTGCGTTAGATGTTAGTTCAGCTGAAAAACCACCACATCCACCTCATCAGGCATCCCAGTCACAGCGTAAGACAGAGCAGCCACCTGCAAAGGCAGCTAAGACACAGCGTAGTTCACACCCACCTCGACGCACACACTAAATCTGAAGGAAGACGTGTCCACATCAAAAGGATCCATCTCGGAGAAATAAAATAGAAAAGGTGCTAACTCGTTGACACAAAATCAAAAGGTTCTAACTTTTTCGGTAACTCTGGAAGCTTCAGAATACTGTATGAATTGAATGGGGAACATTAGTGTGCTTAACTCTGTAACACTTTTTCCTCGGGTCTCCACGAATTTGCACCTTTTCATTTGGACACGCTGAGATATCAATTCGATGTGGAACACAATGATGTAACAATCCAACAAAGTCTTTTGTTTCCAGATATTGATGCAGATTACGGATCTATTGAATTGAACTTGATACTTTAGGATTTACTGAGCCAAGCTTATTTCATATATGTGAATAATAACTAGCAACTTTAATCATTCGCATATATGCGTTTAGTTTTTTATGTTACATGGTGAAAGGACTTGTAATTCTA
Source organism: Druon quercuslanigerum (assembly GCA_010014905.2). Taxonomy (NCBI): domain Eukaryota; kingdom Metazoa; phylum Arthropoda; class Insecta; order Hymenoptera; family Cynipidae; genus Druon; species Druon quercuslanigerum. The sequence goes on from JAAAKG020146776.1 coordinate 5,208, forward strand.
GTTTAAAATTATAAACAAAATATTTTATTGTTCTTAAGGACCTATTAATAAACTACATATTGCAATTTGGTATGCTTCTCCACTCCTCTCTGTACATGCCCTGTTAATATGATATTCTGCCAACAAATGAAGCAGGTCCACATCACGCCCCCTCCCCCAAGACGAACATGGGAAAGAAGTCTAACGATTCTGAGAGGATTTCTGACTCAGCCTGAACAGATCTGGATCCCTAAGATAGGCCTTGAATTTCCCTAGAATAAGATCCTTGTTGTTCTGTAAATTCACCAGGATCCAGGTCTACTCCAAACCATAGTGTCTTGATTCCACACAATTTGTGAAGATGTTTTAGTTTCAGGACACAATTAAACTTGAGAACTGCCTAACCAGAATACGCAAGGACCTGTCGCTGATTTAAACAAACGTTAGGATGCCTCTTTTTACCCATTCTGAAAACCTTCTGCAGCTAATTTAAGGCCATCTTTAATATCTTTAATGATAATGGAACACGGCCAAGTTCGAGGCTCAACGCTCAACCTGAATTATCTGAATGTAAGCCCAACACTATTTTGAAGAAACCAATGTCGATTACCTTTAACTGCTTCAGATAAGGCTCTGGAATAGGATTAGTTGAGAGCGCTAAGATTCCAACTTGGAGGCTTGAGGAACCTGCAAAGATGAATCCACGTCTATCTTAACGGCAGCTTCTCTTTGGAAGCTTATCAGTTAACATCAGTTTTACACTTCAGTAGTATACGTCAGCTTGATGATTAGGCAGTTTATTAGCTTAGATCATATTGACAGTTTACTTGTATATCTCATCCCTAAAATATCTCTCGATTAGCTGATCCAATGTCTTCAGAATGAAAGACTTTAGGCTGATCGGTCTACAATCTTTTGCAGAAGTGTAACCCTCCTTCCCAGGTTTGGGAATAAAGGCCAGTCTACTATACTTCCATGACGATGGCATGTGTTTCTGAGCAATGCTTGCCAGCAATCGCAAGGCACTCAAGTTATGTAAAAAGTATCTCATATGATTGGTCATTTAACATCCCGATGATAATACAGATTTTCCATATCTTATAATTTTGGCTCTTCAGAGAAAACCTTGAAATACGGCATGTGTCCGGGAAAAAAAATTCTTCATTCGATCTCTTCAGTAGCTTAGTGGGTAGAGCACCCGACCAGCAATCGGAAGGCAATCAAGTCTCGGCCTGAGACTGCTTATTCAGATATTGCCAAAATAAGTACAAATTTTGTCCATTAACATGACTTTATCATTTATTCTTTATTTTTCACTAATCTTTTTTCGCAGCTACCCTGGAAAATGTATTATTTCAAAAAGTGGCGCATAAAAACTTTGTAGACCTTGTTTGACTGCACAATTTTTGTCCAATCATAATTTGTCGTATCTCGCATAGTTTGTCCGTAAAATGGAATTTTTGATTTTTCATTATTTTTTGTGCAATAAAAATGTAAATTTTTGATTTTTCAAAAAAAAATGCAAAAAGTCGTTATCACAATCTTGTAGGGTGTGCAAAGAAACCCATTTTTCTCGTATTGACCTTTTTTATGTATCTTATGTTGTTTGGCTGATAATGCTAATTTTCGTTTATTTTTTTGGATTTTGAAATTGCTATAGCTCTGAAATTTTTTTTTATTGTTAATGTTATTTTTTACAAATAAAACAAAAACTACACGTCCTATCAAAAAGTGATTCAAAACAGATTTATAGATCTTTTTTGGCTGCACAATTTTTGTTTTCGCATCTTTCTTCGTATCTTGCATAGTCTGACCGCAAAATGGAATATTTTATTTTTTATTATTTTTTCTGCGATCAAAATTTGAAATTTCGATTTTTCTGTGAAGTTCAAAAAGTTATTATGATAATCTTGTAGGGCTTTCAAAAAGCAACGTTTTCCCTTCTTGAATTTTTTTGATATCGTGCGTTGTTTTGCTTAAAATGTTCATTTTCGTTTGTTTTTTTGGATTTTGAAACTGCTATAACTCCAGCATACAAGATAAGTTTTCAATCCATAAGGAATATTTTTTAACCAAAATATGAAGGTTCAACTAAACAGTAGAATTTTTGACCAAAAAACATTACTTTTGAAGCAAATAATTAAATTTCAACAAAGTTGTCAAATTTTAAATAAATGAAAATAAATTCAAAAAAACATTTGCATTATCAACCAAATAGTTACATTTTCAAACCACAAAGATGAATTTTTTGGAAGAAACTTTTCAAACAAAAAAATATGCATTTTTAAGAAAACAATTACGTTTACGACCAAATACTTGAACTTTCAATCAAGACACGAATTTTTAACAAAGCAATTTAAGTTTTAGCTCGATAGTTAAATTTCCAAGCCAAATAGTTGATTTATCCTTTTCAACCAGATAGTCGAATTTTCAAATAAAAGATATTAAAAAAAATAGATTAAATGCAAATAGTTGAACTTTTAATTTAAAAAAAAACGAGTTTTTAGAAAGCAGTTGAATTTATAACCAAAATAGATGACTTTTCTAACATAAAAAGAATTTTGAATCCAAAATGATGAATAAAAGGCAAATTTTCAACAAAGTGCTTTAACTGCGTTTTTTGAATTCAAAAATGTAACTGCTCAGTTAAATTTTCGACAAAAAAAAAGAAAATTTTATCTCAAAATAATTAAATTTGCAATCAAAAAGTCGTGTTTTTAACCAAAAAAATGGAACTTTTGGACAAAACGAAAGAAATGAAATGAAGAAATAAATGAAGAAAGCTTTTTGAAAACAGTTGAATGAGGAAATCTTTAAACAAGAGGAACAGAAGAAACAGTGGTACACTTTTTTCTAGTTTTGAATTTCCATTTGGAAAAGTGTATCATTGTCATTTAGATTAAAATTGTATGACCGATTCATGAAAAAAATTATTCCTAAAAAAGTCGTAATTTTTCAAAAAACGTCGAAAACAAACTTACAATCCGAAGACTGTAGTATACATTTTTCCGAAAGAAATTAGAACGATCCCCTTTTTCTAGAGCATCCCCTTTTTCCCAGTAAGTCACTAGTCAACGAGGAATGAAAAGAGACCGAACACCATTCGAACACCATAAATCTCTGTGTTAGGCGACACCACCAGCTGAGGGCAAATTTATTCAGTCAGCTATGACGATATTCTGTACCTTTTTTTCTATCAAATTATATATTAAGAGACTTCGCAGACCAAAATGCTTTTCAAAACACTCAAATAGGGTGACTTTAAAATAAAATAGAGGAATAGTAAGAGATTTACATTTTTAAGGTTTAATGTCGAAATATATTGCATTTTGAACAAAATATTTGAATTTTCAAAGACAACAAAATATTAGTTTTTAACTATTATAATTCAGACGATTTTTATAAACTGCTTATTATATTATACTATTGTATATTTATATCCTAGTAAAAATCCATAAGGGCATGCAAAGATGATTTTTTCAATCAAAAATATAAATTTTAATTAAAAAGATAAATTTGGAACATAATGATGAATCGTCAACCAAACACATGATTTTTTAACAAAGTAGTTCTTAACAAAAACTATGTTATGGATGGTTTAACAAAAAAATAAAATAAAATTCTTAAATAAAGAATAGTATAGTTTAAAAAAAGAGACATTTTCAACCAAAACATCTCAATTTTCATATACAATCATTTATTTTTCCACCAAGAAGTCACATTATCTTTTTACACAAAAATTTCAATCAAAAATTGATCAGACGAATTTTGAACCTTTAAGGTCAAATTTGCATAAGAAATTAATTTAGAATAAAACGAATTTTGAACCAAAAACATGAATCATCATCATGAAAAAACAGATTTTAAACCGAAGAAATGAATTTTCAAACAAAAAGAACGAATTTTTATTATAATATTAGTTGAATCCTTAATCAAAGCAAATTAATTTTTAATTAAACAGTTGCATATTTAACCAAAATAAGATTAAATTTTTACTAAAATATATGATTTATCAAACCAAACATACGAAATTTTAATTTAAAAAATTCAATTTTCAACGAAAAAATATTTGTCAACAAAGGTAGAAAGTAAATTTAAACGACAATATTAAATTTCCAAGTCAGAAAAGACGAATTTTCTACAAAACTGTTGAATCAACTCAAAAATACGGATTTTCCACTTAAAGTTAATTTTCCACCAACAGAATAAATTTTTCATCCGAAAAGTTTAATTTTCAATAATAAAATTTTAAAAATTGAGTTGAACATAAATGAATTATTTTAATTAAAAAAAAAATTATTTTAAATAAAAAAGTGAATTAAACCAAAAAAGACGAATTTTAGACATTTTAGTTGAATATTCAACCAAAGAGTTAAATTTGTAAGCCAAAAAGACGATTTTTCTACGAGATAGTTCAATATTTAACCCGAAATTGCGGACTATCATTAAAAAAGTTAATTTTCAACAAAGTAGTTAAATTTTATACGCAAAATAAGAAATTTCAAATAGGATGATGAATCTTCAACCAAAAAATAATTTGTTTACAAAAAAGATGAAATCTCAACAAAAATTGTACTACCTAATATTTGAAACAAAAAATGTTTATTAAAAAAAAACAATAGAATTTAACAAAAAAAAGACAAATTTTCAACAAAATAGTTAAAATTTTTAGCAAGAATTAAATTTTCAAGCTGAAAAGGCGAATTTTCAGGAAAATGGTCCAGAATTTAAAAAAAGAGATTCAACTTCAACAAAAAATAGTTGCATTTTCAACCCAATAGTTAAATTTATCAGCCTAGAAGACCAACCAAACAATTACATTTTCAAGCCGAAAAGTCGAATTTTTTCGAAGGCTACTAAAAAATTTTAATTTGTAATCCAAAAAGACGAAATTTCTAGCCAAAGAGGCAACTTCTCATAAAAACAGTTGGATTTTCAACCGACAAGGATAGTGCTTGAAATAAAGTTGTTATATTTTTAAAGAAACAATTACATTTTAAGCCAAACAGTAGAAACTTTAACCAAAAAAATGAAATCTTGAGCAAAAATATAACAGAAGAAAAAATTATTTTTTTTTCTTATTGGTTTCTATTACTTCTACTCGCACTTAAACAGAGGAGTGAGAAAAAGAAGTTTCTTGATAGCAGGGAAAAAAAGCAGAATTCTTTAAATGGGGGAAATAGGGGAATATGGGAAAGAGGGTGAAGTCTGCATTAACCCGAAACTTCTATAATCTTATATTTATGGAAATGACAGGAAAGAACAATGAAATTAAAAGTCCCATTCATTTTATAGACTTTGGCAAAGGTAATACAGACGACCCTATCTAAATATTGATCAAGGAACAGGGGCCAATAATGGGTATTCGAATTCACGCTTGGATGAATCGATAGTTGGGCGACCATTTCTCATATATA
>JAAAKG020146777.1:0-32512 GCA_010014905.2 Druon quercuslanigerum
CCGGTTAACGAACTTGTCTTTGCAGATATATTTTAGGTTCATAATTTTTGTTGATTCATCTTTTTTCGTATCTTGAATATTTTGAGCAAATTAAATTTTTTTGATTTTTTATTGTTTTTCGTGCGATCAAAATTTGAATTTCGATTTTCCCAGAAAATCCAAAAAGTTGTTATAATAATCTTTTAGGGCTTTCAAATGGCAATGGTTTTCTTCTCTTGATTTTTTGTCATACTGTGCATTGTTTGGCTGAAAACTTTGATTTTCGATTCATTTTGAAAATTTTGAAAATGCTATAACTCTGAGAATATTCTTTCTATTGGAAAAAGGCATTAGGATATATTATTCGTCTTTGCTAATTCTATAAATATCCGTATATAGATATTTCAAATTCAGAAAAAAGTGGTCTTAAAAATTTTCAAAATGTGCTCACTTTTTAAATTTTTATCAAACTCGTCCTTTCTTTTGGCACCTAAAAAAATTGTGCAAAACATAGATTTGATACGTTCATTTTTTCGAGATTTATCGTGTTTACGGCCGGACGGACGGACAGACAGACAGACGCCATCGTAAAAACTTGATTTTCGGATTCAGGGGGGTCACGAAACGTGGAGATCCGTTGAAAAATGGTGGTGTCAAATTTCCGACAATTCTAATCTTTCTCAATCATAAATTATGAGAATGTAATAAAATTGAGTTTTTACAAAATATTTAAACTTGAAGCCAATCAAGTAATATTTTAACAACGAAAAAAGAATTTAATGAAACATGCAATGGTTAATATTAACAAAAAGGATTTTAGTTTCAAGAAGAAAAAAGTTAAATTGAACTAGACAAAAAAGAATTTTCAACACAACAGTTGAAGTTTCAAATAAATATTATCCTTTTTACCAAATCAATTATTTTTCTACGAAAGTAGTTTCATTTTCAACCAAAAAGTAACTTTCTACAAAAAATTGGATTTTCAACTAAAATTGTAAAAACAAAAATGGTTTAAATGAAAGGATACAGTCGTTTACATCTGAAGGGGTGTGGGGGTATAATAAGGTCGAAAATAATGTTGCGTAATATGCGAACGCTCTCTTACAGCCGCATTTAACATTTTTAATGCAGTTTTCCTTTATTTTCACTTTTTGCTTTTTTTCAAGAGGAAAAATGACTTTAGAACAAACTGCGTTAATGTAATTGCAGAAAAAGCGAAAAAAGAAAAAAAGTTCTCAGTCAGCTCTCCATGCAAGCTGCGCGGATTGTTCATGAGGAATAAAGCTTGGATGTTGAATTTCAAAGTACACAGGCTATTAAAATGCCATCAATAGAATCCGAAACCTGCACCATAGAGGCATGAGACAGAAAGAGGATCAAGCAGTGAGGGGTTGAATTTTCGAATTTGCATTTCACATGTGTTGGTAAGGGAGGTGATTTAAAGAGTGAGAGAGCAGGTGCGACAATTTTCAGTCGAATAATAGAAATGTGTACACTTCCAGTGTAAACAAGCCCGTAGATATAACCACCAACTCTCGATTGGGAGAGGAAATAAAATCCATTACAGTTTCCATTTCGATCCATTTGAAAAACGAGCCTTAAAAATTGTCGCGTGAAATTCTCGAGCATTCCGACAACCTCGTTGTTTTTGAATAATCTAAAAGCTATCTGAGGTTATCTTCACTGATTTTTTACTCGACCCACTCACTATTGGGACAATTTTTATTTCGGTAAAATCATATTTTTTAGTTTAAAGTGCTTTTTTTTAAATTAATAAATTTTGTTGGTAATTAACATTATTTGCAGTTAACTAATCTTGTTGCTAAAAAAATGAACTTTTTCGCTGAAATTGTAACTAGCTGGCTAAAAATTATTTTTTTTTCTTGTATGTTATAAATGCAACTACTTTAAACGTTTTGTTGAAAATAAATATACTCTGGTAAATTGAACTACTTTTCTTGGATATTAAACCAGTAGTAAAAATTAAACTATTTATTTAAAAATTTAATTATTCTGTTGGAAATTCGTTCCTTTTTTTCTTCTTTCAAAAAATTAACTATTAAAGGTGTCATTATTAATTTTTTTTAATCACTTACTTGGTGTAAGGTAGAAATCATTTTAAAAAATTTTTCTTTTTTCACGGAAGATTTATAACTTTACTGGAAAGTCAACTATTTTGTTATAAATTAACTTTTTTCTTAAAAATTCATGCTTTTCTTTAACAATTAAACTATTTTTTTACAAAAATAATTAATTTTGTAAAAATTATAGTATTTATGTGAAAATTTACCTGTTTTCTTTTACTCAAATGTTTTCAATTTCAAGTTGAAATCTTATTTTGTTCGAATTTTAATTATTGCATATTTCATTAAAATAAGTTTTTTCGTTTTAAAAAATAACTTACTTCGCTTAAATTTAAACTATTTTGTAAAAAAACTCATTATTATTGTTGTTAAAAATTGAACGTTTTTGGAATAAAATTACACTATTTGGTTTCAAGTTAAACTACTCTTGGTAGAAAATTAAACTTTTTATTTTAAAAATGGCCTATTCTGTTGAAATTTCGTTTCTTTTTTACTTCTGTTATAAAAAAAACTATTAAATGTTTCGTTTGTTATTTATTTTTTAAATCACTTACTTGGTTTGAGGTAGAAATCATTTTGAAACATGTATCTTTTTTCGCGAAAGATTTATAATTTTATTGGAAAATTCAACTATTTCGATATAAATTAACTTTTTTGTTGAAAATTAACGTTTTTGTTAAATAATTAAACTATTTTTATCCAAAAATAAACAATTTTTAAAAATTATGGTATTTATGTGAAAATTTACTTGTTTTATTCTATTCAAATGTTTTCAATTTGAAGTTGAAATCTTATTTTGTTAAAATTTTAATTAATGCATATTTCATTAAAATAAGTTTTTTTGTTTTAAAAAATTACCTACTTGGCCTAAATTTAAACTAAATTGTAAAAAAACTTATTTTTATTGTAGTCAAAAATTGAATGTTTTTGGAATAAAATTGCAATATTTGGTTTCATGTTAAACTACTCTTGGTAGAAAATTAAACTTTTTATTTAAAAAATAGCCTATTCTGTTAGATTTTTTCTTCTGTTAAAAAATTAACTCTTAAATTTTTCGTTATTTATTTTTTTTAAACACTTACTTGATTTAAGGTAGAAATCATTTTAAAAATTTTTTCTTTTTACGGAAGATTTATAACTTTATTGGAAAATTCAACTATTTCGTTATAAATTAACTTTTTTCTTAAAAATTTATGTTTTTGTTTAACAAATAAACTAGTTTTTTCACAAAAATAAAGAATTTTGTAAAATTTATAGTATTTATGTGAAAATTCACCTGTTTTCAATTTTAAGTTCAAATCTTATTTTGTTAAAATTTTAATTATTGCATATTTGTTTTTAATGAGTTTTTTTTGTTTTAAAAAGTTACCTACTTTAAAAAAAAGTTACACAAATTTGTGAAAACTTATTTTTGTTGTTGTTAAAAATTGAATGTTTTTGGAATAAAATTAAACTATTTTGTTTCAAGTTAAACTACTATTGGTAGAAAATTAAACTTTTTATTTTAAAAATGGCCTATTCTGTTCGAATTTCGTTTCTTTTTTGGTTCAATCATTTCATTTAAACTATTTTTGTTTTTAAAATTTGTGTTGAAAATGCAATTTTTTGTAGAAAATTACTTTTTGGTAGAAAATGAAACTACTTTCATACCAAAATAATTGATTTGGTCAAAAGGATACTATTTATTTAAAACTTCAACTGTTCTGTTGAAAACTCTTTCTTGTCTAGTTTAATTTAACTTTTTCCTTTTCGAAACTGAAATCCTTTTTTGTTAAAATATCACTTACTTGGCTTAAAGTTCAACTACTTTGTACATAACTAATTTTTCTTGTTGTTAAAAATTGAATGTTTTTAGAATAAAATTACACTATTTGGTTAAAAATTAAACGACTCTGGTAAATTGGATTACTTTTGTAGAAAATTAAATTAATAATAAAAATTAAACTTTTTATTTAAAAACTTAACCATTCTGTTGTAAATTCCTTCTTTTTAATTGAATTAAACAGTTTTTGAGTCTTAATGAAGAACAAAATTTAATAAATTTAAATTAGATTAAAATCTAAATTCAAAATCTCATTTAACGTCCAATCATCAAATTGATTCAAACTCCCATAAAAAAATAAGAATCGAACGACCAAATTTGGTTGTTGGATTCTTGTTGTTTTTTACAAGAGTTTGCGTCAAAATGAAAATATTTTGTCGTTGTGGAAACATTTAATTTTACATTTTTTGTTAGATTTTTTTTTTAAATTACCAATTTGGATTCAAGTTGAAATACCTTGGAAATAATTAATTTTTTTTTACATAATTCATTATTTTAGTTGAAAATTATCTTTTGTGTTGAAAATAACTTTGTGTTAAAAATTAACGTTTTCGTTCAAAATTAATTTGTTTGAAAATAAATATTTGTGGTTTAAAATTTTACAAGTGTGGAAGATAATGAAACTATTTGCACAAAATGAAAAAATGTAGTTGGTAAAAATGGATATTGTTTACTTTCAAATTTAAATATTTGGGTTGAAATGAAGTTTGTTAATGACAATTACCTTTCTTATTTTAAACTAACTTTATGTTAAAACAGATCTACTTTCATAGAAAATTAAGCAGTTTGGTTAAATTTTTTGAAAAATCGACTGTTCTTTTGGTAATCAACCCTTTTTGCAGTAAACTAATCTTCTTGCTGAAAAATAAAATTTTTGGCTGAAATTCTAACTATCTGGTTAAAAATTTTCTTTTTTCTTTTTTTTTATGTTATAAATGCAACTACTTCAAATGCATTGTTGAAAATGAAATCTTTGGTACATAATGAATTTTCTTTAATTTTTTTTCTTTGGTTAAAAATGAAAACTATTCTGGTAAATTGAAGTACTTTTCTAGGAAATTAAACCAATAGTAAAAATTAAACTATTTATTTGAAAATTTAACCATTCTGCTGTAAATTTCTTCTTTTTAATTGAATTAAACTGCTTTCGAGTCGAAATAAAGTTTAAAATTTAAAAAATTTAAATTAGATTAAAATCTAAATTAAAAATCTTATTTAATGTCCAATCATCAAATTGATGCAAACTCCCATAAAAAATAATAATCCAACGACCAAATTTGGTCGTTGGATTTTTGCTTTTTTTTACAAGAGGTTGCGTCAAAATGTAGATATTTTGTGATTGTTAAAACATTTAATTTTACATGTTTTGTTGAATTTTTTTTTGTTGAAATTACCAATTTGCATTTAAGTTAAAATACCTTGGAAATAGTTTTTTTTTGTGTACAAAATTCATCATTTTAGTTGAAAATTACCTTTTGTGTTGACAATAACTTTGTGTTGTTAATTAAAGTTTTTGTTAAAAATTAATTTTCTTTGAAAATTCATATATCTGGTTCAAAATTTTACAAGTTTAGTAGATAATGAAACTATTTGCTAAAAATCAAATAATTTTTTGTTCACATATTAACTCTTGACAAGTTTGGTTTAGAATTATTTCTTTTTAAAATCCAAAAATTTCTAAAATTATAATTTTTTAGTTGTTAAAAATTAACATGTTTTAGTTTTAAATTTTAATTTTTGGTTTAAAATGAACTTTGTTAATGATAATTACCTTTCTTATTTTAAACTAAATTTATGTTAAAATAGATCTACTTTCAAAAAAAATTAAACATTTTGGTAAGAATTTTTGAGAAATTGACATTTCTGTTGGAAGTCTGGTCCTTTTTGTCAAAATCAATAGATTTTGATGCAAAATTAATATATTTCTTTGCTAAAATCAGAAATATTACATTTTTCGTTGAGAATTATTTTTTTGTGCAGAATGAAAAACTTGGTTTAAAGTTGAAGTAGTTTTTCAAATTTTTGTTTTTTGCTTGAAGATTGATCATATTAAATGAAAATCTAATTATTTTGTTGAAAATGAACCATTTTGTTGATCATTACATTTTCTGTTTTAAATGTATATTTTAGATTAAAAAGTCATATCACTGATTGACAATTTAACTAATTTGGCAGAAAAGTAAAGTATTTGGTGGAAAATAAACGATTTATTTGGAAATTAAAAAAAAATTGTGGTTGAAAATTTAACTATTTGGTTGCAAACTTAATATTATAGATAATAAATACTACCTAATAATAAAATTTTTAATTAATATAATTTTATATAGTAAATTACGTATTTCGTGAAAAGGAAGCATTTTTTAAAAGTTTATATTTCCAGATTAAAAATATAACTGCTTTGGAGAAAAATCGTCTTTTTTATTAAAAATGCAACTGTTTGGTTAAAAATTAATCTCTTTTTTTGAGGATTTAACTATTTTTTTGGAATTTTTTTTTTGGACATAGAGCATTTTTTATTTGAAATGATAGTTTGTTGTTGATGAAATATTAAGTATCACATGTTTTCTTAAGAGTTTATACTATCTGGCTAAAAAAATTAAATATTTGGTTAAAAGGTACACGAATTTGTTCAAAATTGATTTTTTTATCAGAGATCAATGATTTTAGTTAAAAATGCCACTAATTCATTAAAAATTCTCGTCAGTTCCTTAAAATTGATCTTCTTGGTAGAAAATTAGTCTGCTTGATTGCAAATTACCTTTTTTGTATATTTAAAAATTTAAAAATTTATGCTATAACATAATAGTACATTTATTAAATAATTCGACTAATAAACAAATATTTTTCTGTTTCAGGTGAGTTAATTTTTGGACAATTTAAATCAAAAGCGTGAGTCCCGGTATTGTTTTTTTTTAATAATGTAACTATTTGATAACAATTATTATTATTTTGTAAAAAATTTAACTATTCTCTTACAAATTCATCTTTTTCAGTAGAAACTGCAACTATTAGCTTGTTAATAAAACTTTCTGCTCAATAGCCAATTTTGCTCTTGAAAATTTAACTATTTGGTTAGAAGTTCATCTTTTTGGGTCATACATAAACTTTATTGTTAAAAATTCTTTTTTTTTTAAAGCCAATTCTTAAAAAATTGATATAAAGCAAATTCTTTATAAAATTGATCGTTTGTAGTTATAAATTTGAGTATTTGGTTGAAAATTAATTTATTTTGTTGTAGATTTGTCTTTGCTAGTAAAATATTATTCTTCTTGATTAAAAATTAAAACTGAAACACAGTTGCTGAAAATTCATATTTTCAGGCCAAAAATTCGTCCTTTTAACTATGAAGTTTAACTGTTTTCTTGAAAATGCCACTTTTTAGTAAATAATTTTTTTTTAAATGCAACTATTTGGTTGAAAAATTACCTCAGTAGGTCGAAAATTCAACTATCTATTAAATTTTTTTTTAGTTTATAATTACTTGAAAAATAGATATAGGTGAATAAAAAAATATATAGTTTTTAGTATAACAGTTAACTATGTGTTTGAAAATCAGTGTATTTCTTTGTAAATTTATTTTTCTTAGCAGAAAATTAATTTTTTTGATACGAATTCAAATATTCTATTAAACTATAAACTATTATATTTCTGCTGAGAATTAAGCTTCTTGTTTTAAAATTCTACTAATTTATTAAAAAGTTTTTTTTTTGATAAAACAGTTTTGTTTCGAAATCGTTGTTTTGGATAAATTGATTTTATAATTATAAATTTATTTATGTACCATTTACTTATTTATTTTACATAAAATTGATTGTTTTAAGCTGAAAAGACAGCTATTACGTTGGAAATCGATGTATTTTTTTAAATTCGTCGTTTTGGTAGGAAAATAATCTTACTGAATAAAAATTCAACTGATTGCTTGAAAGTTGCACTATTTCATAAACAATTTATCTTTTCTGCCTGGAAATTCCTGTTTTTGCTGAAAAATTCATCTGCCTTTTTGAAAACTCTTTCTTTTTATCGAAAATTAAATTTTTTGTGGAAAATTACCTTTTTAAGTGAAAATGAATATTTTTGTTTAAACAATTTAACTGATTCGTAGAAAATTTGTATCATTGGTTTAAAAATATATCTATTTTAGAACAAATGGGATCTTTTTTGTTAAAAGTGTAACTGTTTGGTTAAAAACTGATTAACTGTGTTTTTGCATTTGACCATTTAATTAAAAATTCACATTTTCGAGTTGAATTCTACTTTTTTATTTAAAATTAAAACTTTTTTTAAATATCAAATTTTATATTTTTCATGGAGAGTCAATTTTTTTTTATTCGAAAATTAAACTCTGTGGTTATAAAAATCATTTTTTTCTGTTCTTCCATTTCTTTTTGGAGAAAGTGCATCTATTAGTTTCACAAAGGATCTTTTTGTTTAAGGGTTACACTATTCTGTTATAACTGTATCTTTTCTGTTGGAATTTAATTGCTATTGATTTAATATTAAAATGACTTTTGTTATTTAGAAACTAACAATTACATTTTTCTAAAGTATAATTGTTTAATTCTTTCAAATTGAAACTTTTTGGTTGAAAAATAATCTTTCTAGGGTAAAAAGCATCTTTTATACTTTTTTCGTATTTTTGTAAAAAATTTAGTTATTATTATATTCATATTTATGTGCTTTTTTGGTGGAAAAGGTGTTCAAAAAAGCACGACGTAGTTTTCAAACAGCCCCCTATGAAGAATACTTTGATTAAGTGTCGTTTTTTCGGCTTTCAAAGGGGAGAATAATAAGATTAGCCATTGCTTTTATCGTCGACACTAAAAGTCATAGAAAGCGTTATGATAAAATATTGGACATTTTTCATTTTATCCAAATCAAGTTAATATACAAGACTCCTCTGCTCGTCTGCAATCCACCCTCGTTTTTTACTTGCGACGATATAATATCCCCTATGTCCTACAAATACATGGAAGCCGAAAATCTACATGAAACTGTCATACGAGAAATTTTTCTCTGTGTAGAAAGAAAAACACCCTGCCCAGACGATGGGTGGCCCGCGGCTCTGCGAAATAGCAAATTGGCCCATCCATTTCGCGCAGCACTTTTCCTGCCAAGCAAAATGGCCAGGCTACGCCAAATAAATACACGTATTGCAGAAATATGAATTTTTTCATAATAATGCTAGAATAAAGTATTTAGGGAAAACAGATGAATTTTGAATCAATTAATTGAATTTTAAACCAGAAAAGATTCAATTTTTAATGAAAGCAAAAATTTAATTTGCAGACAAATAATATTTTTAAATCATTAAAAAAAATGCATTCAAAATGTGAAATTTTGAAGACAAAAGATTTGAATTTTACTTTTATACATGCACTTACAATCAAATATTTATACTTTTAACCAAATAATTACATTTTCCACTAAAAAAAGATAAATTAAAAAAAAACATGGTATACACTACCGTGGGAAATTATGAGATCGATTGACGCAAGCACTATTAAAAATCACTGCTGGCTTCGAACCACGATAACTCAGCAAAAAAAAATGTTAGATAATTTTTAAATAAACAGTTGTAAATCCTATAAAATTCCACGTCGAGTGATGTCGAACAGATTTTTTTTTATCTGCTGAAGAGAATATAGTACGAGATGAGTTTTAAAAAAATTTTAGATTTTCTAAAATTTTGTACCTCGACTTCAACTTTCAGCATGACCAAGGAAAATTGTTGTAAAAATCTTAAAATTATATGACATAGAGACTAAAATTTTATCATTAATTTAAGCCCAAGAAATTAAAAAATTCTTAATCGGTTCCCGAGATATGATTAAAAATGCTCAATCATATCTGAGTTGAGTCAACGATCACGGTTCTCGGCCGGTCTGCTGCTCGCCTCCTTCGTTGAGGCAGGACCGAATAGGCCGCGCACAGAGGTGGTGCTTGATTGGGACGAATCAATTACTTGAATCCTTACCTAAAACAGAATGATTTTCAATGAAACATTTACATTTTTGACCAAAACAATTAATTTTCAACCAAAAATACATGAATTTTTAACCAAAGAATTGCATTTTTAACTAAAAAAGGTACATTTTCAATCATTAATAGAACAGTTAAATTTTCAGTTAAAAAAAGTAAGGTTCAGACATAAAAAAATACCGTACTATCAACAAAATATTTCAACCTTTTATCAATTATTCAATTAATCATTCATTTAAAAATCAATTTAAAGAAAATAGTTTATCTGTCCAATAAGGAAGTTTAAATTTGTACCAAAAAAGTTTGAATTGGAATAAATGCATATAAACAAAAATTTTTATTTAAAATATGATTAAACTTTTTAAAAATTAAAAACCTTATTAAATTACATTATCGTTTTATTTTTGGTATAGATGATTAACAAAAAGAAATACGTGAACCAGTGTTTTAAATGTCTTTTTTTCGAAAATACTCGCCATTCAACTTTGAATACTTCCTTAGGGTAAAAAAATACCTTCCTCTAGTATTTCAACACTTTTTTGCTATTGATTTATCTCACAGGTACTTTTAAGCAAACCTTTCTCCACTGCATGTTCTGTTCCACTTTCCAACTTTTCTCAAAGTCCTCGAAGCGTTTAGTTCTATTGGTTCGAACTAGAGTTTCCGGCGAGCCATTAGTGGTTGATAAATTACAGGCCAGCGAGGCATAATTGTATTTGGGTGCTGAAAAGTCCTCCAAACTGAAGAATTAACTTTTTAGAATTTAATTTTTTTAAACTCTTAATTTTAATTAATTTTGTAATTGGTTTCATTAAGAAATATCAGAAATAATTTAAATTTTTTAATCTATTTAAAGAATTAAACTTTGGCTAAAATATTTAAAGTTTTAAACAACTAGTTTAATTTTCAATCGAGAAAGTTTTTAACTATAAATCACAAGTAGTTGAGTTCCTCTAAAGAAGAAAAATTTCTAATGGAATAGTTGAATTATTATACACAAAATATTTGTATTTAAACAAAAGATTAACATTCATTCAAGCAGGTCAATTTTTTGCTAAAAATGTTTAACTTTCTCTTTGAGAAAGAAATTTTTAGAATTAAAATTCCTCATTTAAAGATTTGACCACTCCTACCTCCTATAATTGTCAACCCCTCAGTTTACTTCCCCTATACCCCTACTACTCCCCTACTACCCCGCCCCACTTCTGATTTCTCTAAACTCAAAACTTCCCCTCTTTAGTCTTAATTCCTCTTCCCTACTTACAAGCAATACCCCGATACCCAGCCCTACTTCTCCTCCCATCACTCCCCCTACTTCTCAACCTTCTAATTCTCTAACCCTTAATGGCCTAATTCCGTTACCACTTATGCTTCCTATCTCAGTCTTCTCCTCCCGTCACTTCCCCTACTACTTATCCCTACTTCCCTATCCGTTGCTTCTCCTGACTGCCCGTATCTTTCTCTCCTCTAAATTTCATACTCCTCACTTATCTGCCCCTTCTATACTCATCTTCATTTATTTACTACACACGTCTACTTCTCCTTCATCCCCAACTCCTTCCCTCTCCTTACTTTCCCTGCTGAAGCCTCCTCTAAATTCTAAACTTCCGTTCTCCTATTTAACATCAATTCCCTGCTATCTTTCATAACTTCACTTCCCTTCATTTCATCTACTTCTTTCTTCTCTAATTTCTCAACCCTCACTTGGCTACTTCCCCTCCTCACTTATACTACCTCTCCCTGTCTTTCCCTCCATTTACTTCCCCTATTTCTTATCGCTACTTTCCCTTACATAGCTTCCCTTTACTTTCCCAACTTCTAATTCGGACACCTCACTTCTCCTGTTGTTTGGTATGGAAAAAATTCATAAAAAGTTATATTCAAGCCGTACTAAACAAATCAGGGTTTCAAATACCATCAAAGCGAGATCTGGTGAATACGATTTTTATAAAAAATGTTAGTGTCAAGACTATGATAGGCTATAATCTAAATTTAATGCATTTAATTTCTTGTTGAGAATAAAAAAGTTCCTTTGATCTATTACTTGGTCTATTGGATTGTGAAAAAAGCGCTTTCAAAGAATCAACCAACTCTAGAAACAATAAAGTACTTTGTCTCAAATTTTCAGCTCTGGTTTCCTGTATTCTTTCTTCTCTTGACTACAGGAAGAAAGAACTCTTCTTTTTGTGAACGCCATTCTTGGATTCTTTCTATAATTTGGTCAGAGCTCATGGCCCTTTCCAATCTCGATCGAATTTCGTTGTTGCTGATAGCAAATCGTTTTTCCAGATCTTGATATGTCTCTGGACGAAATCGGTTCCAAATATAGTTAAAAATCAATATAAATAAAAGTTGTTATACTATACTCTTAAAATTTGAACTACGATAAGCAAAAAATTGATCAAAATGGGCGCCGCGCGCCCATTAAACAAGATGTCTTAAAATATAATAAGTTTAAGAATTCCTCAGAATCTTCCTCTTCTATGCTTTCAAAAATTATCCTCATCTCACTTCTCTTTTTTCCTACTCATCTCCTGCTACTCACATTTCTTACTTCCCCTCAACTGTTTATCCTCACTTCTTTGCTACCTTTCTCTTCTTCTCATTTTCCTAACTACTTCCTTCTATAGGCCCCCAGCCCCAACTTTTCTAATTACCCTTCCTACTTATCTTCTATCCCCTTCCCTTAAACTTCTCTCACTAGCCCTATTTCTAATCCCAACCAACACTACTCTAGCTTCTGTTCACTTCTCCTATTTCTTCCTCCACAAAACTTGCCAGCCTCACTACGCTCCCCTTACCCTACACATCTTTACTTATATACTACCTGTGTCCACTTTTTCCTCTGCTCCTTTATTTTCCTGCTTTCCATCCTATTATTGCTCTTACTTCCAGATTCTCGCTTAACCTCACTTCATTTATTTCTCCCTTCTCTAATTCGAACGCCCATTACTTCACTTTTCCTCTCCTGATTATTTTTACTTTTCCACTCAACCTCTACACTTCATTTCTCTCTCCCGTCTTTGCCCTCTTCTTAATTTTTTTATATTAACCTCCTTTATTTGCCTAACCCTCATTACCGTTCAACTTCCCTACTTATCCAAACTTTCCTACTAGCCCTCTCCCCTTTACTCCTACCTGAGGCAAAAATATCCTCACTTTCCATGTTTACACACCCCTTACTTCCCCTACTTCACCGCTTTTTGAGTCGACAACCTTTACTTCTCTTCAACTCTCCCTTCACTATCCTTCCTCTTCCCTCACCGAAATAAAGTTCCCATTTATTCTGTGTGGAGTCCTTTAACTTTTTGCAAAGTCAACATATTTTAACTTTCCTTTTACTTTAATTGTAACTTTATTCTTTTTCAATCTCTAATGTTTCGTATTTCAATTTATATTGATTGGGTAGAATTTCTCATTTAGAATTATTTTCAAAACAAGAAATTTTGAAATTTTTTATATTTATAAAATATGAGTTCTTTTGTTTAGCGTTAAGTATTTATTTTTGAAGCCATGCACATTAAAATATCGTTAAATTTGAAACTTATATCTTTTGAAATTATTAAATTCTGAGCTTTTTTATTTTGAAAGCTTCAAATTTGATATTTTATGCACTTTCATGTGATCAAATCAAATGACTGATTTTTAAACTCTTTAAATTTGACACATAATTAGTTTTCTGAACGATGTTCAATTAAAAATGCATCGAAAATTTAGGCTTTCATGCAATGATACTTTGAAACAGTACGAGTCAAATATGAATCTGTTCACTTTCTAGTTACACGTGGGATCTGTAGGTTCGTTAGATTTGTAGGTTTGTGGGATTTCTGGGTTTGGAATTAAAGGGTTTACGTTTTAGGGGTATGTGGGTTTAAGTTTTGTGGGTTTGGGGTTTTGTAGATGTGTGATTAGTGGGTTTGGGGTTTAATGATTTAGGATTTGTGGGTTTGGAGTTTGTGGATTTGGAGTTTGTGGGTTTGAGGTTTGTGCGTTGTAGTTCATAGGATTGGGGTTTGTGGTTTGAGGGTTTGTTGTTTGTGGTTTTGGGTTTGGGGTTGGTGGATGTGGGATTAGTGCGT
The DNA here is from genome assembly GCA_010014905.2 of Druon quercuslanigerum. Lineage (NCBI taxonomy): Eukaryota > Metazoa > Arthropoda > Insecta > Hymenoptera > Cynipidae > Druon > Druon quercuslanigerum. The sequence goes on from JAAAKG020146777.1 coordinate 13,944, forward strand.
TTGGGGTTTAAGGATTTAGGATTTGTGGGTTTAGGGTTTGTAGTTTTGAAGTTTGTGGGTTTGAGGTTTGTGCGTTGTAGTTTATAGGATTGGGGTTTGTGGTTTGTGGTTTTGGGGTTTGTGGATGTGGGATTAGTGGGTTTGGGGTTTGTAGCTTGTGGTTTGCGGTATAAGCTTTATTATTTTAAATAAGAATTTTATTAATATCGACGAGGTGTATACGAGAACGTTTAAAACCTCCATTTTTAGCACGTTTTCTGTAATTGCGCAAAAGTCCAGACGTTCTGGAGGGAAAATCTCAACGAATTCGAATTTAGCACCCCAAAATACTTATATCCCCTACCATTTTTTTCAATTTGTGGTCTTGTGTAATCGAATTCATGAAATTCCAGTTTGAAACGGTACGATCGAAATATACATCTTTTTATATTTTAATAATCGAATTTTCAATTATTCGATTTTATGCGTATTACACTTTAAAATGTTTAACCAATAACGAAACCTCTAAAGCTATTTTCCGGTATATACTTCTGTACTTGAGATGGTTCGAAAATTTTTTTAATGAGAATGTAAAAAAATTGTGTCGTTCCGGTATCCGCCCATCTGTTCTTTATACTTTTTTCTCATGAGTTGATTTAAGGGAAGCGAAAGTAGTAGGAATTAGGCGAAATGAAGCGAGGGGAAACTGAAGAAGCTAGTCAAATGCGGGAAGAAAAATGAAGAGAATGGAGGGTAAATCAGGAAGCAGGAAGCAGGAAAATTGGGAGAATAAGAAGTAAGCGGAAAGAAAATATTGTAAGTGAGGAGAAACGAAGTGAGGGGTAGTAGGGAAAGCAAGGGGATATAAGGGAAGAGGAAGTAGTTAACGTGAAGGGAGAGAAATTAGTTCAAACAAGAGGAAATTATTTGATGGGAAATGAGGAGAAAGGAAGTACGGAAACTGAGGAAGTGAGGTGAGAAGCAGGACAAATAAGGGGAGTGATAAGTGAAGGAACCGAAGGAAAAGTGGAGAAATGGAGAGGAAATGAGGGTAGGGTAAGTAGAGGACTTGAGAAGGAATTATAAACGGCAAGCAAAGAAAGTGAGGAAAAGTAGGAGGAATTATTGAAAGTGAGGAATACTCGTGAGGGATGTGAAGGGAAGGCTAGTAGGATAGGGCAGGTTAGTAGGGGACGGAATTGTTGGCAGGGAAAGGAAATTAGGGTAATGGGAGATGGAAAAGTGTGGAGATGGGAAAGTAGTGAAGAAAGAAGTTGGGAGAGGGAGAAAAGTACTGGGGGCAATTCAGGTTGTATGATCAGAGCTCTGAAATTATAATTACGTGAGGCGAAAGTAGTGATAATAGAATTTAGGAAAGGGAGAGAAAGACGAGGCTTTAATTCAGGGTGAATGATCAGAGTCCTGAAATTATAATTACGCCAATGTGTCTTCCTGTTAATCTCTGGGCATTAATTTCATTCACCCGGTCATCGCCATTCAATCAAGGGCTAGAAGCTTGGCATAATTCCGGTGCACAAGCTACTCGGCCCATTGAATATGGATGTCACAGAGATAGGAAAACCTACCTCTGAAACAATAATCGGGTCTGGTATATATATAGGAAGCTTCCTAATTTATGAATTTTAAATCGATAACGCAGGTTCTTTTAGCACAATAAATGGAGAGAAGGATGGATGATGGATTTAGGCAATTTTCATCGAGTACAAAATTAGTTTTTTAAAATTAAAAAAAAAATGAAAATTACCGATTAGAGTAGTTACATTCTCAAACAAAGATAACTTAAAATAATAAAATGACTTTTCAACAATATAGTTTAACTTTTTACCAAGTAGAGAGGTTTTCAAACAAGAGGAATAATTTTCTACCACAAAAGGACAAATTTATAACAAAATACATCAATTTTTACCCCAATTGTTTAATTTTAACTCCAAACAATAAATTTACAACTAAAAGTAACACAGTTAAATTTTCGATAAACAAATTTTTATTTTAGACTAATAAGATGCATTTTTAAGTAATTCGCTTATCTTTCAATCCAGCAGTTGAATTTCTATTCAAGAAAATTAATTATCTACAAAAAAAGACAAATTTACAGGAAAATACACAAATATCCAAACAGGCAGATAAATTTTTGATCAAGGAGATTAAGTTTCTATCAAAAGAACATAATTAATAAAAAAATAGTTATAGTTTTAAATGCCCAAACGAATCTAAAACTAACTTCATGAATTTTTTAAATAGCAGTTCAACTTTAAAATGAGCAACTGAAGTTTTAATGGATTTTCAACTAAGAAAATAAACTATCAAACATCTAGCTCAACTTTTAAACAAAAAATTGCATGAAAATTATGATTTTACTTTACAAATATAGCATTAAAATGCAGAATTATTAGAATTAAATTTTGTTGAAGAATCTACTGTAATAATTTGATCGATTTAGTGGAAAATCCAACAATAAAATTAATTATTGAGAATTTATTTTTTATCGTTCAAATTTGCTTAAAAGTTTAATTACTTTTTTAAACATTGTTTTTGTTGGTTAAAGATTCAATTGCTTTGTTAAAAATTCGTTATTTCATGGTTTACATTGCATTTTAAACTAAAAATTTAACTATTAGGAATTTATAATTTTGTGTTAAAGATTAGGAAGTTTGGTTGAAAACTGCTGTATCTTGTTGTAAATCCATCTTTCTCGGTAGAAAAATAGTCTTAATGATTAAAAATTTAACTATTTTTTTGAAGATTTGTTTATGTTTGATATAAATAATTTTTAAATTTAAATTAAAAATTTGTTTCAAAATTCAACTATTTTTTAAAATTCTTTTTTTTTTTAAATTTCATTCAGAAATGTTTTCTTCGTTAATAAATAATATTTTATGATTAAGAGTTCAACTAATACGATGAAAGTTGAAATATTTTGTAAAGAATTTATTTTATTAGTTCAAGATCAATCTCTTTGCATCTTAAATTATTTATTTTGTTGAAAATTAATTTTTTAAATTAAAAATTACACTACTAAATTTTCGACCAAAAATTAACTGTTTTCAGTTCAAAATTCAAAAGTTCAGTTGGAAATTCAATTCTCCGTTAAAAATACAACTGTTTGTAAATAAAATTTATCCATGCGTTATTATTATTTATTTACTTATTCCTTTTCGTTTGAAAATTCAACTGCTTTTTTCTTAATGTCTGTAAATATCTTATAAAAGTTTTGTTTCGAATTACAATCAATGGTTTATAAAAAAAGCGTAAAAGATAAATTTAAAGAATATTTCAAATATGTATCTGTTTTCATTTAGAATAATATATTCCCAAAAAAAAGATTGTTTAAAATAGGATTTGAGCTGTAGTTTATTTATTATTCACTCATAACTAAAAACGCCATACAAAGTTGAACGTTTTAGAAAAAACCATCACTTTCTAGTACTTATCTAAGAGAAGAAAGTTATGAATAGTAACAAATTGATTGAGCAACTATTTTTATTTAAATTGCATTATTTATTACTATACTATGTGAAAAGTGGAGCAAAATTTAAATATTTCAGAGTGAACACGCAATTACCTAGCATAAATATATTATAAGATAGATATAGACAATAATAAATTATTTTAACAATAACTTTTGTTAAACTGCATTAATTATTACTTCATTAAGTCAAAGGTAGACCAAAATAAACAAAATTTCAGAAAAATCTGCAACTATTTAGCATTACTATAGGAGAAGAAAGCTACAAACTATAATAACTTTTTTGCGGAATTATTTTTGCTAAACTGAATCAATCACTAACTTACTCAAAGTGAAAAGTGAATAAAAAGTTAAAAATTTCAGAAAAAAACGACAACTGCTGGTATTATTCTAGGCAAACATTTATAATAATAACAATAAAACTCTTTAAAAAATATTTTTGTTGACATTAATGAATTTCCACTAATAAAAATCTTTTTTTTCTTATTGTCTTGACAGTCCAGTCTGTTCCAGATCTGAGAATGGTCGGCAATCCATACCATACAATTTTCTAAATGTCAATTAGTCAATTTTTTAAAAACTTCTTGAAAAACTGTCAGGGTATCCAAAATTATACAAAAGCAGAAATTAACACACTATAAAAATTAAATTTGTTTCTTATTTTCTTGACAGTCTAGTGTGGCCGTGATCTGAAACTGGTCAGCAATTCATACCATAAAATTTGCTAAGTGTCAATCCGTAAATTTTTTTAAAAAATTTTCAAAAAACTGTTAGGGTGTCCAAGCTCGTACAAAATAAAAAGATTAACACTATAAAAAAATAATTTTTTTCTTACTTTCTTGGCAGTCAAGCCTGGCTCAGATCTGGAACTGGTCAGCAATCCATAACATGAAAATTTATATGCGTCAAGCAACCAAATTTTGTCTACCATTTTCTAAAAACTGTCAGGGTGCCTATAATCGTACAAAATAAGAAATTAACCCTATTAGAAATCTTTTTTTTTCAGATTGACTTGACAGTCTAGTCTGGCCCAGAACTGGGACTGGTCAGCAATTCATACCATAAAGTTTTCTAAGTGTCAATCAGTAAAATTTTTTGAACACTTTTCGGAAAACTGTAAGAGTATAACTGTAAGGGTAAAACTGTAAGGGTATAAAATAAAAAATTAACAATATAAAAAATTAATTTTTTTCTTATTTTCTTGGCAGTCAAGTCTAGTCCAGATCTGGGACTGGTCAGAAATCCATAAAATAAAAATTTCTAAGTGTCAAGCGACCACATTTTTTTTACTGTTTTTCAAAAAATTGTCAGGGTCTCTAAATCGTAAAAAATAAGAAATTGAAGATTATTAAAAATCAATCTTTTCTTAAAAATTACATTTCACATTAATTGTTTTACAAAAAATTAAATAAAAATTGCTCAGAAAAAAATGTTTGAAAAAAATTGTTTATAAAAAAATTTATAAAAAAAAATATTGTAAGAAAATTTTGCTGCTTATGCTAAGAAACCCAAAAAATTTCAATTGATATAAATTATTTGCTTAAAACTGATTTTATTTATATTTCCATTACAGTTAATTTCTTTGACATATATATAATATAAAATAATACAAAAAATTAATGAGGAAAAAGAGCTGATAAGTGTTTTTTTTAAACTTTCTTGAGTTATAGCTTATGAAGATGATTTTTTTACTGACTTTTAATTTTGCTGGCATCGAGTAATTGTTAAGGTTCCTGCCTGCTATGCAATAGAGTCAGGTATATATGTAGGTTCGAAATCCCGTAGCGTTAAAAATTTTATTTTCAATATAATGTATAAAATATAATATAGTTATTCATTTTTAGTAAAACGAATTAACATTTGTAGACAAAATACTTAGAATAAATTATTATTTATTTTTTTGAATTTCTTTTTGGTTTTATTTTTAGAGTATAGCAATAGTGGGTGTTAAAATTAAACAAAAAGTTTGAAATTTATACTTTTTTAATTATGGTGGTGAACAGTACCGAGTCTGTACAGTAGGCCAGTACTGCGGAGCGTTTCAAACACAGTACTGGCACTCCGGAAATCTGCACTGGGCCAGTACAGCCAGTACTGATGCACTTCCACCTAGGAACAGCGGCTGAATAGCAGTTGACTAGACCATCTAGCCATAAACTTTGCAAAAGTGCTACAGGTCTGGCTAGCCCCAGACTAGACTGTCTGATCTACGCCAGATTAGAGTCTAGACATTCTAGCCTGGGTCTGGTCAACGCCAGAAGATTTTTCCACTAGGGTTGTTTGAAAAATTTTCATAAACATCACAAAAAAATTTTGATTACCCTAATGGTCATCCACGTAGTTCAGTAGTACAGCTCAATGTATAGTCAGTCGAAAACGTTTAAAGCCTCTGAATATAATTTTTTTCAACAAAAAATTAGTTTATTTATTTTTAAATTGAAACACATTTTCAGGCGATATGCATGAAAATTCTAAATAACATTTTTGGACTAGCTTAATAGTGATCCACTTAGTTAAGTAGTACAGGTCAATGTATGGTAAGCCGAAAAATTTAAAAGCTTCTTAATATAATATCATTTAAAAAAGTTGATTTATGCATGTGTTAATTAGAACAAATTAAACTCGAAAAAAAATATTTCCAATATATTTTGGGAGCACCCTAAAGTTTAATTGATATTAACATGCTTTTAATATTTTCTAGGGTCAAGTCGTATCCCAAAACTTTTTTTTTGAACCGAATTTATTCTTTTCAACTACCACATGCGTAAAAACTGGACTTCAGTTGAAACTGACGTTAATTTCTATCTATTATTATCTCGGTTTCTGTTGAGTTACACAAAGTTTGAAAAGCGGAAATGCTGATTAAGTAGAATTTACAGAAGGATATTGTCGAACGTATGTCATGTGTGTCTCCTGCACTGAAATTCAGTTAGTGACAGATATCCATGAAACTGTCTGGATTGGATGTGGAGCAGGACACGCGTTCAAAACAAACGCAATTAAAGCAAATCGTGACACGAATAGTCATCGATTGAAAATTCAACTCAGGCTTCCACCTGCACTATATTCAAGTATCCTGTTACAATAGTTGACTAAAATTTTTTTCCATCAAAACCCGCAACATGCGTTAAAACTTATTAATACTTGCAATTTAAACTGCGAATTTTTTAAACAAATTTTTTAAAATTCTCCCAAAATTCCGTCTCTCGAAAAAGGTGATATAGGATATTTTTTACAATTGTAGGGGAATAATAAGGAAATAAATTCTTTTAAATAAAATTATACCAACATAAATTGAAGACTTAGATGCCTGGATTTGTAATTAAATAGTTTAATTTTAACAAAAAATATTAATTATCAACCAACCAGTTTATTTTACGACTAATTAGTTCAACTTTAAGCAAATGGGACGATTTTGTGACAAATGGTAACACAATGGTCAAATTTTCAAACAAAAAAATTGTGTCTTAGAACTTTATACCAAAAGTTTAAATTTTCCACCAAAAAGACGAATTTTTAACAAAGGAGTAAATTTTTAAACAAAAAAGAAGACCCATTACTAAAAAAATTAAATTTTTAAATAAAAAGTTATACATAAACTAAACAATGGAATTTACAATAAAAAAGTGAAACTTTCAAACAAAAGGGACGAATTCTTAACAAAATAGATGCACTTTTAACAAAATGGTTCAATTTTAAATCTACGAAGCTAAATGTTTAACCAAATCGTCGATTTATTAAACAAAAATGATGAAATAAATGTGTTAATTACAAAAAAATAACATTTCAAATAATAATTCTTTAATTTTAAATGACAAACAGTAAAATTTACCAAAAAAAGGTTTTTTTTATATAAAAGAGTTGAATTTTTAACCAAAAAAGAGCCTTTAGTCCAGGGAGAAAAAATTTCAACCAAATTGTTCAAATTTAAGCCAAAAACGCGAATTTTTAACTAAATAACTGAACCTTTGATATATAATAATATAATCTTTAACCAAAAATTGAAATAGATACATTTTTAGTTGATATAAAATGGCTAACTTTTTCACTAATAAGATGAATTTTTCAATTAAAATAATGAATTCTTAGAAAAAAATAGATTTTTAACATAGTAGTTCAACTTGCAGCCAGCTAGTTGAATTTTCAAACAAAAATAAGAGTTCTCATCGAAAGTACATTTGATGATATTTTAGTCAAAAAAGATTTAATCTCAAGTAAAGAAACATTTAATTCAATAAAAAAAGGAATTTCCAAGAAAATAGTACATGTTTGAACGAAAGAGGTGAATTTTTAACAAAAAAGAATAATTTTCTAAATTAAGAAGATTAAGTTTCTTTAAAAAAATACGATTTTTCAAAACAGAATGCATGAGTTTTTATCTAAAAATGTTAGATTTTTAACCAAGTAGTTCCAGTTTTAACTAAAAGGCATGCATTTTTAAGTACAAATGTAGCAGTTGAATTTCCCATTGGAAAAAAAATAATTATCAACCAAAAAAAAAAAACGAATTTTCTATGAAAGAATTAGATACTTAACCAGAAAATAAATGTTTAACGAAGTATTTTGACTTTCAACTAAGTAGTTGAACTTTAAAAAAAAAAATATTTTCAACAAAACAGGTGTATTTTCAACAAAATAATAAAAATTTTAACCAAATAATATAATTTTTTACCAAAATAGTCGATTTTCAAATAGAAAATATTAAAGTAGACTTTTCAGCAACAATCAAACGAAAACGTCTTGAAAGCGAGGAAAAAGAGGAATTCGTTAAAAAGGGGAAAACAGTCTAAAATGTAGTATATTATATTTCTCTCACTCAATTTATATCAACATCATATCAATTGTTTTTAATATTAGCCGGATTTTATGGGATTCAAACAAATTTTAAAAATTTTCATTGTCTTGGAATAAATTTAAGAAAAGTTACAGAAATATTAAAAAATTAAAAAACTTATCTTGAAGATTTTAATGAATTTCAATGAATTGAAATTTTAAAGGGATGCTAGAAGACTTTATTAGGATGGCCACTAAAGGATAAAGGTGGCGAATTTTTATATAGAAAATCACAGAATTATGAAATATCCAATGCTGAAAAATTTCTGAGAGTAGAAATTGATCGAATTTAAGCAATTAAAACGTTTAGAATTTTATTGTTTAATAAATCACATTTATTCATTGCAAATACCATAATGAAATATTTTGTTAAAAAAATGTTATTTTAATGTTCCATGTATTTTTCAAAATTATTGTTTTAATTTGAAATAACAATGATTGTTGATCTAACAACAAAAAATACTTTGAGAATTATAATTCAAAAATTTTTTGTCTCGAATTTTATTATTCATAAATTTTTTAATTTAGCGATATAACCTGTCGAAAATTTTATTATTCAGCAATATTATTTCGGGAATTTCATTAGTCGGGAATTTTCCAATTCGTGAAAAACGAAGTGTCTTGAATTATATTTATCGGCATCTTTCAGTCGTCCCACAGACGAGGATGACTCAAAAATCTAAAAAAAGTAAAGTTTCGGACATAGCTTAATTCCCGAATTTAGATAAATTTTTAGATTTAAAAATAATAAAATTCTGGAATTAAAAGATTTTTTAACCGTTTATCATATTGCCGAATTTTAAAATTGCCGAGAAAACTGAAAAATCTTGAACAATAAAATTCCCGAATATTTAAATTCCAGAACAGTTTGTAATATTACCGCGTTGAAGAGTTCTCGAATAATAAAAATCCCGGCATTTTACAGTTTTAACGAATTTGAAAATTTTCAAATAATAAAATTTCTCAGAGGAAACCGTCGCCTTATAAAGTATAATTACAAGAAAATTTCCGAATTGAAAAATTCCATAATGATTAAATTCCCGAACAGTTTATAATATTACGTAAGTCAAAAGTTTCCAAATAATATTATAATTACACAATTTGAGAGAAATTTGCTGAAAAATAAAATACGCGAACACTGCACAATTTTAGAATAATAATATTCCCGAATTAGAACATTCCCTAAATATAAAATTTCCGAAGTGTACAATTTATTATTGAATTGGAAAATTCCCGAATAATATGATAATCGACATTTATAATATTACTGAATTTAAAATTTTCCAAACAACAAAATCCCGACAAAAAATTGAAGAATTATGAAATATTCCAAGAAGAAAATTCCCGAAATATAAAATTCCCGAATTAAAAAAAAAAATTAATAATGTTTTGAAACTTTAATTCATTTATTAAAAATATAATAAACAAACATTATTATAAAAGTAATTATTTTTCATGTTTAATGTTTATAAAATTATTGTTTGAATCTACAATAACTCACAAAATATATTTCTGGATGGCATTTTTTTCAATTATAGTTAATTAAATTTCAAAAAATAATTTCAGAACCTTGAAACATTAGAAATAAATTTTTTTAATGAAAATGTTTAGTTATTTTTAAAAATAAATAAGTAATTAAAATTTATTTTAAAAATTTTAACCTTTGAATTATGAGAATTTTATAATTCGAGAATTTTGTATTTAGAATATTTTTTAATTCGGCAATCTTCTGCCGTGAATTTTGATGACACCTTTGTAATGAATTATAATTACTATCCTTTTATTATGTTATCAAATAGTTCTTAAAGTATAAAATCTATTTTAAAAATACACTCACACTACCGTCGGAAATTATGAGATCGATTGACGCAAGCACTATTAAAAATCACTGCTGGCTTTGAGCCACGATAATTCAGCTAAAAAAATGATTAGGGCATTTAAAAAAAAACAGTTGGAAAGCCTATGAAATTCCACGTCTAGTAATGTCAAACAAATTTTTTTTATCTGCTTCAGAGAATACAGCACGTAATAAGTTTTTTAAAAATTGTAGATTTTCTAAAATTTTGTACTTCGACTTCAACTTTTAGCATGGCCTAGAAAAATTGTTGCAAAAATCTAAAAATTATACGAAATAGAGACAGAAAATTGATCTCTAATTTAAGCCAAAGAAATTTTAAAAATCTTCATCGGTTCCCGAGATACGATTAAAATTGTTCAATTGTATCTGAGTTAAGATTTAGTCGACGATCACGGTGCTCGGCCGGTCTGCTGCTCGCCTCCTTCGTTGAGGCAGGACCGAATATGCCACGCACAGAGGTGGTGCTTGATCAGGACTCTCTTCTACTTTCGATTCTGCTCATCAGTAATTCTTATTTCAAATTATTGTAAATTTTTTAAATGATTCATTGTTTTTTTTTAATGAATTACAATTATTTTAATTCAGAATTATCCCCATATTAAAAAATAAAAAAATATTAACGGTTTTTTTTATTTTTTAAATTTCTATCAATTAGAATATTAATAAAAATGTACATATATTGTTACGAGAGCAAACTATTTTTCAAACGAATTAAGCAGGTAAATTCTAAATAAATATGAAAAACACTCAAAAATAATAAAAGTGAATAATAATGGAATTATTATGTATTATTATCATTTTAATTTCTATTAAATGGTTTACAATTTTCCTTTATGGTTTACTATGTATAAATTCGTTTTCTTGCACCTGTCCATCGTAAATTTTCACGATTATTTGATTCTTTAACTTTTTTGGCAATATAATTTTAATTACACCTAGGCACTGTTTTATATTTAATTTATTTTGGCAATTCCCTCATTATTCACTTTTAATATTTTTGAGTGTTTTTTATACAAATAATTTATTTAGAATTTAGCTGCTTAATTCGTTTGAAAAACAGTTTACTCTCGTAACGATATATCTACATTTTTATTAATATTCTCGTTGATAAAAATTTAAAAAAATAAAAAAAACCGTTCATATATTTTTATTCTTTAATATGAGGATAATTCTGAATTTAAATAATTGTAAATAATTAAAAAAAAACAATGAATAATTTTAAAAAATTACAATAATTTGAAATAAGAATTACTGATGAGCAGAATCAAAAGCATAAGAGAGCCCCAATCAAGCACCATCACTGGGCGTGGCCTATTCGGTCCTGCCTCAATGAAGGAGGGGAGCAGCAGACCGGCCGAGGACCGTGACCGTGGACTAAAACTTAACTCAGATACGATTGAACATTTTTAATCGTATCTCGGGAACCGAATAAGGTTTTTTAAATTTCTTTGGCTTAAATTAAAGATAAAAGTTCAGTCTCTATTTCTTATAATTTTTAGATTTTTGTAAGAATTTTCATAGGTCATGCTAAGAGTTGAAGTCGAGGTACAAAATTTTAGAAAATCTAGATTTTTTCTGAACTTATCACGTGCTGCATTCTCTAAAGCATATAAAAAATCTGTTTGAAATTAATAGACGTGGAATTTCATAGACTTTTCAACTGTTTTTTAAAAATGCCTATCATTTTTTTTCGCTGAGTTATCGTGGTACAAAGCCAGCAGTGATTTTTAATAGTGCTTGCGTCAATCGATCTTATAATTTCCGACGGTAGTATATATATATTTCTGGATAGCATCTTTTTTAATCATAGTCAATTTTAATTCAAAAAATAATTTCAGAAACTTCAAACACAGATTATTTAATTCGGCAATTTTCTGCCCTGAATTTCATTTGAAATGAATAGTTAATAATATTCTCTTATTATGTCATTAAATAGTTTTCAAAATATAAAAAGTATTTCTAAAATACACATATCTATAAAAAAATTATTTTTCACAAAGATATTAAGAAACTAGTTTCAAAATGGAGCGAATCCAATGCATTTGACCGATTTTTTTACAGAACAGTCAAGAAAGTGAAGTTCCAATTGGTCCAAAATGTTATTTTCTAAGAATTTTAGAATTCGGTAATTTTACTTTTTAGGAATTTTCTAATTCGGGAATTGTATTATTCAATAATTTTCTAATGCCGAAATTTTATTTTTAGAAATTTTTTAATCCTCCCCACAAACAGTTTCTAATATTATTAATATAAATAAACATTTAATAAAGAATAATCGAATTTTTTCATTCTCAGTTGAATTTTGTGAGTTCCACATATACGTATTTCGGAATTTAATATACTAAAAGTATTTTTAATTTTGTAGTAGCCAATACGATATCGAGTGGATATACGTGAGTTAGAGAGCCTGTGATGAATTTTGTAAGAGCCGGCATATCAAAGAACTACTTCTATTTCTAGTAGGCGCACATAAAGCAAAACCGCAATATTATAACTAATATTAAAGCAATAAACCGATCAAACTCGTGAGAGTCTTGTGAAATGCATATGAATCTCAAGTACCAACATAATTAAAATTCTTTTAGGATTTGAAATAGGTGGTAATATATAGCTCTGTTCTGCAAGGGTAAACAAAACATACTTTTTATGACTCTTGAAACGCAGACCGAATGGATATTGCCAAAAATTTATTTTTCATGATGAAATTTTAAATTAGTTTTCTAAAAAGCTCATTAATTTCTTTAAATGCATTTCATATTACTCAAATTTATTACAATGGTCTTAAATTAAAATTGTATTGTATTGCGTTTACCTTTGTATTGCATTCAAATTTAATTGGTTATAATTAAAATATCCAATTTAATTAAGAGTGCTTCTATACATAGCTAGGCAGTAACATTTAAAATTCATTTGAAATAAATGAAAATGTAATTATTATAAAATGCGTAACAAACATATTATGAATCAAAGATATTCAGTTTTATAATTCATTTTGTGCAAAATTGAATAGAAAACCTGATATTCTAGATCATGTAACGGGACAACTTAAAAATTCCGAAAAATAAAATTGCTGACATTGTAAAATCTATGAATAATAAAATAACGACATTATTATTTTACCGAATAATAAGATTCCCGGAAAGAAAAATTTGCGAGTAATGAAATTGCAGAATTATTAAATTGTTGAATAATAAAATTACCGGATTGGGAAATTTCCGAAAAATAAAACTCACGATTTATTAAATTACCAAACAATAAGAGTCATGGATTGAAAAAACTCCCAAAAATAAAATTTCAGTAAAATAAAATTCCCGAATAAGAAAAATTTATGAGTTATTAGATTTCTGAATAGCAAGATTCCTAAATTAAAAAAAATTCCTAACTATTAAATTATTAAATAATTAAATTCTCATTTTGAAAAATTCTCGAATAACAAAATTTCCGAATTTGGCAATTCCCGAATGATAAAATTTCGAAAATATTAAATTATTAAATAATAAAATCGTGAATTACAAAATATCTATCTTAGAAACTTTCCTAATAATAAAATATGCTTACCAGAAAATTCCTACATTTAAACAATTGCAATTTTTTAAAATAAATATCATTTAGTAATTAAAAACGCAATAATTACACATGTTTATTAAAAAAATTATTTTTAGCATTTAAAGTTTCTAAAATTATTCTTAATATTTAAAATAACAATGATTAAAAAAATTCCATCCAGACATATTGTATATTATTCTAAAACATATTTATTCTAAATTTAAGTAATAAACGTAGAAACTTTAAACATTAAAAATAATTTGTTATACAAAAATTTGAGTTTTGTATTTTTGATATATACATAACGCATATAAACAAGGTTAATTCTTTAAATTCCGGAATTTTCTCGTTCGGATAGTTTATAAATTATTATTTTCGAAAGTTTCCTTTTTTAACTCAGAATTAACATTCTTTAAAAAATTGGTACTTCCAATCTAGAATTTTGATTGTTTTTGAAAAGACTTATTTTCTACTCTGAATAGGGTTTTTTTTAATTCCTCGTTCAATCCAGAATTTTAATTCTTTTTTAAAGTTCCCCGTTTTAATTCAAAACTAGAATTATTTTGAAAATTCCCTGTTCCAACCCAGAGTTTTCATTCTTTTCGAAATTGCCCCGTTTCAATTCCAAATTGAATTCCTGGTGAAAAATCCCTCTTCAAATCGAGAATTTTGATTATTGTCGAAATGTCCTGTTTCAACTCAGAATTAGAATTCTTCTTAAAATTTCCTGTTTCAATTCAGAATTTTAATGATTTTCGAAAATTCCCCGTTTTAATTCGGAATTAGAATCCTTTTGTAAATTTTAAATCTTTCTGAAAATGTTCTATTTCATTTCCGAATTATAATTCTTTGACAATCCTCTTTTAGAAGCCAGAATATTAATTTATTCAAAAAATGCCCCGTTTCAACTCAGAATCTGATTCTGAAAAAAATTCCCCATTTTAATCCAGAACGTTGATTCTTTTCGAAAATACTTATTTTCTACTCTGAATAGGTTTTTTTTTAATTCTTCGTTCAATCCAGAATTTTAATTCTTTTGTAAAATGCCCCGTTTTTATTCAAAACTAGAATTATTTTGAAAATTCCCTTTTCCAACCTAGAATTTTAATTCTTTTCGAAAATGCCCCGTTTCAATTCCAAATTGAATTCCTGGTGAAAAATCCCTCTTCAAATCGAGAATTTTGATTATTGTCGAAATGTCCTGTTTCAACTCAGAATTAGAATTCTTCTTAAAATTTCCTGTTTCAATTCAGAATTTTAATGATTTTCGAAAATTCCCCGTTTTAATTCGGAATTAGAATCCTTTTGTAAATTTTAAATCTTTCTGAAAATGTTCTATTTCATTTCCGAATTATAATTCTTTGACAATCCTCTTTTAGAAGCCAGAATATTATTTTTTATTCAAAAAATTCCCCGTTTCAACTCAGAATCTGATTCTGAAAAAAATTCCCCATTTTAATCGAGGATTTTGATTCTTTTTGAAAAGACGTATTTTCTACTTTGAATAGGTTTTTTTTTAATTCTTTGTTCAATCCAGAATTTGAATTCTTTTGTAAAATGCCCCGTTTTCATTCAAAACTAGAATTATTTGAAAATTCCCTGTTCCAACCCAGAATTTTAATTCTTTTCGAAAATGCCCCGTTTCAATTCCAAATTGAATTTCTGGTGAAAAATCCCTCTTCAAATCGAGAATTTTGATTATTGTCGAATAGTCCCGTTCCAACTCAGAATTAGAATTGCTTTGGAAATTTCCTGTTCCAACTCAGAATTTTAATGCCTTTTGCAAATGTCTCGTTTCAACTCCGAACTAGAATCTTTTTGCAAATTCTCTATTCGAATCTGTAATTTTAATTATTTTTGAAAATGCCCCGCTGGAACTCCAAATTAGAATCCTTTTGAAAATCCCCTCCTCAAATCTTTAATTTAAATTATTTTCAAAAACTCTGAATTAGAATACTTTTAAAAATTCCCTGTGGTAATCAAAATTTTTAATTATTACCGAAAATGCCCAGTTTTGAATCAAAATCAAAATTATTTAAAAGATCCTCTTCCAATCCAGAATTTTAATTCTTTTCAAAAATACTTGGTTTCTACTTCGAATAAGAATTCTTTTGAAAACTTTCTGTCCATCCAGAATTTTAATTGTTTTCGAAAATGCTGCATTGCAACTCAGAGCTAAAATTCTTTTGAAAATTCCTAGTTCAATTCCAAAATTTTAATTCTTTTTTTATGTGCCCCGTTTCAATTAAAAACTAGATTTTTTTTGCCAATTTCCTTTTTAAACCCAGAATTTTAATTTTTTTAAAAAGCCTGTTTTCAATTCCAAATTGAATTTATGGTGAAAAAAAACCCTCTTCAAATGCAGAATTTTGATTATTGTCGAAATGTCCCGTTTCAACTCAGAAATTGAATTCCTTTGAAAATTTCCTGTTCCAATTCATAATTTTAATGCTTTTCAAAAATGCCTGTTTTAACTCCGAATTAGAATCCTTTTAAAAATTCTCTGTTTAAATCTGTAGTTTTAATTATTTCCGTAAATGCCCAGTTTCGAATCAGAATTAGAATTATTTAAAAGACCCTGTTCCAATTCAGAATTTTAATTATTTTCGAAAAAGCCGCGTTGCAACTGAGAAATAAAATTCTTTTAATAATTTCCAGTTCAAACCCATCATTTTAATTCTTTTTTTAAGTGCCCTGTTTTAATTAAAAACTAGATTTTTTGCTAATTCCCTTTTTGAACCCAGAATTTTAATTTTTTAAAAAAGCTTGTTTTCAATTCCAAATTGAATTTCTGATGAAAAAAACCTTTTTCAAATTGAGAATTTTGATAATTGTCGAAGTGTCCCGTTTCAACTCAGAATTAGAATTCCTTTGAAAATTTCCTGTTCCAATTCAGAATTTTAATGCTTTTCAAAAATGCCTGTTTTAACTCCGAATTAGAATCCTTTTAAAGATTCTCTGTTTTAATCTGTAATTTTAATTATTTTCGTAAATGCCCAGTTTTGAATCAGAATTAGAATTATTTAAAAGACCCTGTTCCAATTGAGAATTTTAATTATTTTCGAAAAAGCCGCGTTGCAACTGAGAAATAAAATTCTTTTGAAAATTCCCAGTTCAAATCCGCATTCATAATTCTGTTTGGAAATAGCTTGTTTCAACCCAGAATTAGAATTTATTAAATTAGTTCGTTTTCTACTTTTTAAATAACTAGTCGTTATATGAAGGTAAACCGACACTATCAATCGTCTCTGGAAAATAGGTGAATGGGACAACAGATGGGTCCAGTAGTACAGTCGCCTACTAAATTTTCATTATTGTTGATCAGATAGTGATTCTCTAAATTGTGAATGCGGTGGACCATCTTCCTCGGCAAGACTCTTAAATTGATCGCAATGTTCGAAACGATTTCAACAAAATGAGCTTTTCGTTCGCCTAACGTTACTCCAGTCTGGCCGAAACAAACTCGTTCTACTTGTCAGAGAGAAATCTTGGAAACTCAATAGCAGACTCTCTTCGTCATTATCGACGCGGAATTTGTGCGATAAAACTTGAAGCTGCATTGATCTGTCTGCGGGCTGACCGGAAGTTCCCAGAAAATTTTGTAATTTTCCCAACGCGCTGGCGAAGCTTTTCCTGTGCCAGCAACTTTTCCCTCGGCACTGAAAGGATCCGGTTGGTAACGGTTAAAATGAACTGACCTCTTTAATGGTGGAATACTCTGGCTCTAATATTTTTATGCAATTATATCGAGTTTAGACGTGAGCAATTTAATGTCGTTAATTCAAGAGAAATTTATTATTTTTTATTCTGAAGCTTTTTTAATACATAATAAAATTTGAAAATGATGAAAAGTTACTTTTGAAAAGTAAGACGGTGGATTTTAGATGGAGACTATTGTTACTTAGAAAGTGTAATATAAATGAATTTTAAAATAAATTTTATTGCGAATCCTTCGAAGTAAAATCAACTAAACAGGTTAGCTGCATACTTCAGAGCATTAAATTCACAAATAGTTTTTATTTTAAACAAACTATTTTCTTTTTTAACCAAAAAAGATTTTGTAATAATAAATATGCAATTTCAACCAAAAAAACTTCTAAACAAAGCTAAGTTGAATTTACAACAAAAAATCAAAAGTTTTAAACAAATACTTAATATTAAAAAATATATTACTAACTAAACTGTTGCCTTTTTAAAAAAATAATTAAGTATTTAAGAAAAAAGAGGATAGTATAATTTTCAACAATCAAGTTAACTTTCCAACAAAATAAGATGAATTTTGTATTAAAAATAAATTTTCTAAATAACAGTTACATTTTAGACTAAAAATATCAGGATTTAAGCAATTATGTTCATTTATAACAAAATAATTAATTTTGGAACTAAATAGATCAATTTTTATCCAAATAGTTCAATTTTCAATATACAAATATGAATTTTCAACCAAGAGGATTAATACTAAACTATATAATAATTTAAAACAAAATAGATACGTTTTTACACAAACAGCTTAATTTTAAAATAAAAATGAGTTTTTATGAATAAAAATAGAATAGTTAAATTTATATTCGAAACAAATGAATTTAGAGAAAGTTTAACCAGTTTAATTCAAGCAAAAAGAAAAAATTTCCTTTGAAATATTGAAGCCTCAACGAAATCCGAGAATTTAAAAAACAACTGTGTTTAACTTCCAACAACAAAGATTTTTTATTTAATAAAGGAAAAATGTTCAACCGCATTGTTAAATTTTCAAACCTAAGGACTAATTTGCTTGTTGATTGGACGTTAAGTAGGATTTTTGATTTAGATTTTAATCTATTTTAAATTTCTTAAATTTTACTAATTATCAATTATTATTATTGTTTT
>JAAAKG020146778.1:0-10602 GCA_010014905.2 Druon quercuslanigerum
ATACTTGGATGGGAAAAAGCTGAATTTAAATGTAGAAAAGACAAAGATAATGAGGTTTAGAAAAGGAGGGGGGGGGGGAGACATAAAGAATGGACGAGGAGATGGAAGGGTACAAAGATAAAAGAAGTGAAGGAGTTTAAATATTTGGGATATGTTTCGCAAAAGAATGGAGATCATAGAGTCCATATAAGAGAAAGGATAAAAAAGCAGCAGGGGTAAGGAATGGAAGTCATGTAAACCCTTAGGGGACACATTCCGAATAAAGAAGAAGAAAAAAAGTTAAAATGAAAAAGTTGGACAGATTTTTTTCTCTCTAAAAACTTGTAAAATTTCAGATCAAAAAATAAGTTTTCTGTGTCATTTCCCGGGGTTTCCTGATCTCATAAAATTCCCGATCATTTCCCGAGTTTCCAGGATTCCTGGTCCAGCGGCCACCCTGAACGCATAATTTTCAATTCGTTAAATCTTTAAAACTGCTCTTTAAAATTCTTGAAACAAAAAATGTACGCCTAAAAATTAAAATCCAAATGGATAATTGTTAAGTGAAAGATTTTCGAATTGCGAATTCTAAACTGAATGATATCGTAATTGAAAAAGATGACAATTTAAATAATTATTTAAAAAACGATTGAAATTAAAGTTGAACAGTTTTTTCCCCCTAAAAATTTGTCAAATTCCCGATCAAAAAAGAAATTCACTGCGTCATTTCCCGGTTTTATAAAACTTCCGGTTTCCCGGTCCAGCGGCCAACCTGTCAACCCCTCTAAATGAATGGATCAGTTTTTTTTTTTTTAAGTGAGAATTTAAACAGATTCTGATCAAGGTATTTTCGGTCAGTAGTTTCAAGGAATCCAAAACTAAGAAACATAAATAAAAATTGAAAATTTTAGAGACTCACCAGTAATTCAGGGGGGCCATCCTCAGCATCTTCGCTAGATTGTTCTTCGCCAATCTTGCTAAGATCCCAGACATGCAAACGTCTATCGGTGCCACTGCTCGCCAAGATGGTTTCATTATGAGGTGACCATTGAACTTGAAAGATTTCGTCTTTGTGGGACTCAAAGGAATGCAGTTTTAGCTTCAGGTTTCTCAAATCCCAAAGAGCAACCGTTTTGTCTGCACTGCCAGTCGCCAGAATGAATTCCGAATAGGGGTTGAAACTCAGACAATTCACCTCTGCCGTGTGCGCGTCGACTGTGTGACTTGGTTTACTTACATTGTTACACCTGGAACAAATTAAATCGAATTTTCCATTACCTATCTTGAAATTCCGAGAGAAGAGAAACGTGGATTATTTAATTTTTTTTAAATAAAGACCTGGTGTCCCAAATCATCAACTTCTGATCGTCAGCAACGGATCCGAAGAGGGACTCGTGTAAAAGGTGCCAGGCAACGTCTTCAACGACTGCTGTGTGTCCGGTGAAGATTGTTTTTGCATCGATAACTCGATTCTCCTTCGGTGTGGCGTTGATGTCCCACAGACAAATAGTGTGGTCATCTGAAGCACTCAGCAAGTATCCATTTAGGTTGGGATTCCAGGAAAGTCCGTAGCCTTCTTTTTGATGTCCTCGCAACCTAAGTAAGAACACATACACAACAAAATTAATTAACTTCGTTTACTTCTATTCTCGAATATTACAGTGGCGAATTTTATCGCCGAGAAAAATTCCCACCCAAATCCCACTTTTTTTCCGGTTTGCAAACATTTTTCCCGGTCTGTGAAGTTAAATAGTCAGGACTCATAGTCCCAATGGGGTATAATATTGGGACCAAATAGTACTTTTTGTGATGCTCATATGGTACTTTTTCGCGATAAAAGGGCAATAAAATCAGGATAAATGCATAAGACTTCAAAAAATCAAAAATAATTAAAATGAATTCGAAAAAATGTATAATTCGATGAAATTTATAAAAATATAGAAAATTCAGAAAATTTAAAATGAGCTTAAAAAAATTCAAGGAAATTCACAAGAATTCTATGAAATGCCAAGATAATTTATAAAATTTCAGTAAATTTTGATTGAATACAGAGGAATTTAAGGAAAATGAGAAAAATTCGATGGAATTCATTAAAAATCAAGGTCAATATAAAATCAATCAAAGAGAATTCAAAAGAATTTCATGAAATGCCGAAGGATTTAAGATGAGTTCTAAACATTTCAATATGAAATAAACAAAACCTTTTTAAAAACCCATTGTATTGAATAGAATTGTATGAATTTAAAAGAATTCAAAAGAATTCAGGATAAATTAATACGAATTCAGAAAGAATTCCAAAAAATATTTGAAACTCTCTTCAAACTTTTGAAACCCTACTAATTTCTAACCAAAAAAGTGACTAATGACTACAAAAGAATTCTAAAGAATTTAAATGAATTGGAAATAACTTGAAAAATTCCTTAAAAGTATTAAACCCCTTGGAAATCAACTTGAAATTCTAATTTAAGATACTTTAAAAATGAAACGCTCTTAATTATGCATGGATTTGTAATTTAATTTAATTTATTTTTTCAAATTTAAACTTAGTTACTTTCGAAAAATTCAAACTGAAGAAATTTTTAAAAATGCCCTAAAATATTTCAAAGTCTTTGAAATCCCTTCAAACTATTGAAACAAATAAAAAACTGTCTGGCAATCAATTAACATGTCCTAAAATATATTAAATCCTTCGAAATCTTTTGAAATCCCTTGCAATTTTTTAAAGTTCTTGAAATTACCAAGGAATTAAAAAAAATACCTTCGAATATTTAAAATCCTTTGATCATTTTATCAATTGAACTGAAAAAATTAAAAAGAATTCCATAGAATTTAAATGAATGGAGGAAACAAAAAAATATTAAATCCCGTGATATTCTATGAGATCTGGTGATAATTCTTGAAATCCTGAAAAATTGATTAAACTTCATGAAGTTTAAGAAATTAAAAAACCCTTCAAATTATTGAAATTCTCGGAAACCTTATAAAATCTCGTGCAATCTTTAAGAATATTATAAAACCCTATAGATTCAGTAAAATCGTTCCATCTTTTCCGAAATTCTTTATTCTAAATTATTTAATTCGCTTTGAAATCCCTTTAAATTATTAAAAATAATTATAAATTCCTAGGAATTTTTTAAGAATCCCTAAAATATTAATAATCTTTTGAAATCCTACAAAATACCTCAATCTTCATGAATAAATTCTTATAAAAATCCACTAAAAAAAATTCCTTGTGAAATTTTTAAAAATATCATAAAACCGTGCAGAACCTGTAAAATCATTCCATGTTACCAAATTCTAGAAAATTCTTTATCCTGAAATATTCAAACGCTTAAAAAGTCCTTTTAAATTAATGAAATTATTAATTCCTTGGAATCTTTTAATATTCGCTAAAATATTTCAAATTAAAAACTCTTTAAAATCCCTTGGAAGTTTTAACAATACCCTAAAATCCTTACATTTTTTTTCAAATGATTGAAATCTATAAAACAATTTCTCGGAATCTTTCAAAATACCCTGAAATATTTTAAAACCACTTAAAATAATTCAGAAATAGGCATATACCTTAAGTTTAATTAAGAGTTCATTTATTGAAAGAAAAGTAACATTATTAAACGTTACATTATAAGCTGCACATAGTGTACTATAGGGCCCAAATCTTGAAAATATAGGATGTTAGGGCCTGAATAGTTTAAACGATTCAAGCTAACGATTTTTTCATTTGCAATTATCAAAATTAAACTGCAAAATAAAGTAGCCAACACTGAACTCTGCAACAAAATAAAAAATGGCGTCTACCAATTCAGAAAAAACTTCATTACTTCCAACTCAATAAGAATGATGAAACCAAAAAAAGGCATCATCGAATTCAGCAAAAAATTGAAAACTAAAATTACTTCTTTTC
The DNA here is from genome assembly GCA_010014905.2 of Druon quercuslanigerum. Lineage (NCBI taxonomy): Eukaryota > Metazoa > Arthropoda > Insecta > Hymenoptera > Cynipidae > Druon > Druon quercuslanigerum. The sequence goes on from JAAAKG020146778.1 coordinate 3,884, forward strand.
AACTTAATAAAAATGTTGAAAATAACAAATTATTATTTATGCAATTCATAAAATATTAAAAACTAAAATTTCCTCCTTTCTAACATGAGAAAAAGCTTAAAAATATAAAATTTCTCTCTACCAATTCAACAAAAATGAAGAACTAAACTTTCCTCGTTTCAAACTCAATTAAAATGTTAATAATACTAAATTTGCTTCCCTTTAATTAAATAGAAATGCTAAAAAAACAACATTTCCCTTTCTAAATCGGTGAAAAAATTAATAACATTTCGTCTCATTCTTTTAAAATTACAATTGTTAAATGCAAAAGTAAAATTATAACGTTAAAAATTTGAATTTAGCACTCTGAAATTTAAGTATTCAAGGCTTTCTATTTGAGACAATTTAATTTCAAATTGCTTAGTTTTAAATATTTTATTTATAATTGCTTACTTTAAATGAACAATAAAATATTTCTCAATATTAGAATATTTTTGATTTGTTTTTTAATTACATAATTTCAATTTTAATGGGTTGAAATTGAAATATATTAGACTGAGACAATATGTGAATAGGACTTGAAATTGAATGGCTGCTTTTAATCACGAATCTATTTATTTAAAATTATTTTTTGATTGAAAATAGTTTATAAAGTTTCAATCTGTAGTTTACATATGTTCAACTACTTAGGCTTTCAAATTGCAGAGATTAGCTCAAAAAACGCTCCAAGACAGGAAAATAGGGAGATTTTTCATGAAAATACAGAAATAAATTCTTTTTTATAAGATTAATGTGAATACTTTATCAAGTTAAATTTGGAACGCTTTTAATTTCTAATATTTCCAGTAAAAATATTTTTCTTTTAACAAAATAGATTAACTCAATCAACTAGTTGAATTTTCTACCAAAATATATCCATTTTTAACCCAAAAAGACGAATTTTAAATCCAAACAGGATGACTTTCAAACAAAATTGTTTAACTTTCAACTAAAAAGTACGAATTCTCAGTCAAAAATATAATAGTACCTTTCAACCTAAAAGAATGGCCTATTAAACAAAGCAGATATGTAAATGTTCTTATTGGCTTATATTAATTCAGTTCTCCCGCGAAAAAGGAGAAAAGAGGAACACGGGAAAGGAAATAGGAATTTTAATCATTTATACACTAACGAGTAATAGTTGAAATAAACGTTGAAGTTTATTTTCGATATATTCAAAATGTCAGCTTAGAAAATTGGAAATTTTCATAGGAAAATTAATTCGAGGTTAATTTTAAGTTTAAAAGTGGTTAGAAAGTAAATTATCCACTAAACACTTTTTGATTTCGGACTAAACACTTTTAAATCCCGACGACACAACGTTTATCGGTCAAAGCAAGATTTTAAGCCCTAAATATCCCATATTTTAAGAGAAAAGGGAAAAAACGTACAGTTTTTCGAGAGTAGGGAAAAAAGGAGAATTTAAAGAAAAAGATAAAACGCAGGGGAATAAATGTTTAATTTTGAACATATTCAGAATCACCTTGTAAGTTCAATTATTATTCAATTATTAATACTAGAACTATACCAGAATTAATTTATATGTACAGTTGATCAACTGAAAACGTTTTTTATTCAAAATTTTCAAATTCATCAAATTGAAATTTACGCTTAAAAATGCAGGTCTATAATGAAAAGTTTTTAAATTAGAAGATTTTATAATTGCAAGTTGTAAACCCAATGATTTCATAATTGAACAAGTTAACAAATGGATTTAACATTTAAAAAACTGAAATCAAACTTATTTTAAATTATTATAAAATTTCCGGTATTTCAAGTGTTTGAATCAATTTTTCTTCTAAAAAGGGGTCAAATTCCCGATCACAACATAAATGTACTACCATTGCCAGGTTTAAAAAAATTCCCGTTCATTTTTCGGTCCACCGGTGACTGTATTTCAATACATATTCACGCTTAAAGGCCTCGGACTTACTTCAGAGAACAAAAATAGTGTAAATAGTGACAAAATTTTGAAAAAGTAGTGCTAATATAACGTCGTAACGTTTTTCACACATTGAACGTATACTTAGTCCAAATTTAAAAGTGTACAGTCAAAAAGCAAAAAGTTTGCAATGGAAAATTAACTTTAAAAACTTTATTTACCGTATTCCCTATTCCACTCTTTTTCTTACTTTTCCACTTAAATGCGAACTGAATTATTAGAACATTAAAATCTAACTATTTTGGTTGAAAGTTCATTCCTTTCGATTGAAAAGTCTACTATCAAATTTGTTAGAAAATAACATTTTTTTGGTTGAAAATTAATCTTTTTTAGTTTAGGATTTAGAATTTTTGTTGAAAATTCGTTTTTGAAGTTGTTTTTGAATGAACTCTTTTTTTTAAATTAAAATATTTTGTTGCTAAAATACCAACTACTATATTTTTCGTGCAAAATTCATCTTTTTATGCAGAAAATTTAACTGTTTGGTTCAAAGTTGAACTGCTTCCTTAAAATTTCTCTTTTTTGTTGGTTGAAGATTCACAGCTTTAGTTGAAAATTCATATTCTTGGGTCGAAAATTCAACTGTTTTGTAAAATTTATTTTTTTAATTGAAAATTAATTCTCTTAACTAAAAATTAAACTAATACTCCATTTAAAAAAAGACTTATCTTCTTTTAGTTTAAAAATTTAACTATTAAGTTAAACATTTTTAGAACAGAAAAAAATGTAACTAAAAATTAATCAAATCAAATTTGTAATGACATCATATTCGATGTTCAAACTATTTAGTTGAAAGTGTATGTAATTTGTCGAAAATTCGTCTTTTTTGTAAAAAAAATTAATCTTCTAGGTTGAAAATTCAACTATTAGGTTAAAAAATTATGTGTTTTGTTACAGATTTATTTTTTCTGGTTGAAAGTTAATCCTGAAGGTTGAAAAATCAACTATTTGGTTAAAAATTGATGTATTTTGTAGAGAATTCACCCTTCATGATACAAAATTAACATGCTGTGTTACAAATTCATATTTTTTGTTAAAAATAGAAAGCTATTTGGTTGAAAGCTCGACTGTTTCGTAGAAGGCTCATCTTTATGGTTAAAATGCAATTGTTTGTTTTCAAATTAACCTGTATGGTTAAGAATTCGACTTTTATGTTGGAAATTCTTACCTCAATAAATTCAGGAAACAATTTACGTGAGATGGGGGGGGGGGGGCTTTGATACCCCAATAAAGAAGCATAAGTGGTTCAAAATTTGAGAAAAAAACTTTACGTAATTTATGCATGGCCTCTAATCAGCCAATGACACAATTTTCCGGTACTTTATGAATATTTTAGCAATTAGCGAAAAAGTTCAAAAATATTTTTCAAAGGAAAAGTAAAAAAAACATTGTCTTTAGTGTAATTTCTCTAAATAGCAAAATAGTGTCATCGATCAAAAAAATGGTTAAATAATGACAATAGTGTGGTGGAACCGAGGCCTGCGTTTATACGACTATTAAGTAGCTATAACAGCACCACTAATTTGAAACTATTGGAAAGAAATTTGAATCTGAATTTAATATTAACAAGAAATCTTATGGTATGTAATTATTATTGGATCTCAAGACAATATTTTTGTTTAAACTGAATTGATATTTACTACTTTTTTGTATTAACATTGCTCTAATAACTTTGAAGATAATCCTTCCCAATCTTTGACAACCGTTGATTTGGTTATGACACTGCACCCCAGGAAGTGACGTAGCTTTGAGATAAAACCTGATTTTCTGTTCATACTAATTTTGTTTGTGTTTATAGCGAGTCAAGTTGCCAATGTGCCTATATTGTCTAAGGAGCGTGTAGCGAATTATAAGCTTCAGTACTAAAGTAACAATTAAATTTAAAAAAAAAATTTTCAGAGTAAGTGTTGAAATGTACCTAATTGAATTTTATATGTGCCTGATTGAATATTATGTGACACCTAATACGGGTATTATTGCATTCTTTAACTGAGAAAGGTAAATTATTAACCAAAAATGGAATAGATAAACTTTTAATTAAAAAAAATAATTTTGCACCAAATAATTTATTTATTAAAACTAAATTATTGAACTTTCAAGACACAATGATGAATTTTCTATACAAAACCGTTGAATTATCAAACCAAATAACGAATTTAAAAAAAAATAGTTAACCAAAACAAAAAGGAATTTTCAACAAAACAGCTCAATTTCCAACCAGATGATTTTCAACTAAAATTTTGATTCGACAATCGAATACACAAAAAGACAAATTTTTAATCAAATTCAAAAGTTCTCAACCAAAAAGTGGACGTTTCCACTAAAAAGAATTAATTTTTAAACAAAAAGATGAATTTACTACCAAAAAGACGAATTAAAAACAAACTCAAGAATTCTCAACCAAAAAGTTTAATTTTTAACTAAAAAAGATGAATTTTTAAACAAACGAATGAATTTACTACCCAAAGACAAAATTTTCATAAAATTCAGGAATTATCAATCAAAAAGTCGAATTTTTAATAAACAAAATTAATTTTTTATTTTTGAGTAAGTAGTTCAACTTCAAACCCTAATTGTTACATTTTTAACCAAACGGACTGATTAAAAAAAATATTAATTTTTATTTACTACCAAAAAATATGAGCTTTCAATACAATTCAAGTATTTTGAACCGAAAAGATGAATTTTTAAATAAAAAGATGAATTTGCTGCAAAAATAGACGAAATTGAAAAAGAATAAAAAATTCTTAACCAAAAAGTTGAATTTTCAACAAAATTGAAGAATTTTCAAACAAAAAACTTAATTTTCAACTAAAAAGAATTTAAAAAAAAAGATAAAATTACTACCAAAAAATACGAATTTTTAACCAAAAAGTTTTAACTAAAAAAGATGAATTTCTAAACAAAAAGATTGATTTGTTACCAAAATAGAAGAAATTGAAAAAAAAATCAAAAACTCTGAACCAAAAAGTTGAATTTTCAACAAAATTAAAGAATTTTGAGACAAAAAATTGAATTTTCTACAAAAAACAATTTTAAAAAAACTTAAAATTACTAACAAAAAAGACGAAATTTTAACCAAAAAGTTTTAACTAAAAAAGATGAATTTCTAAACAAAAAGATTAATTTACTACCCAAAAAGACAAATTTTTGATAAAATTCAGGAATTCTCAACCAAAAAGTCGAATACTTAATAAACAGAATTTATTTTTTATTTTTAAGTAAGTAGCTTCACTTTAAAACCTAATTGTTAAATTTATAACCAAAAGGAAGAATTAAAAAAAAAAATGAATTTTTACTTACTACGAAAAAAGACGAGTTTTCAATACCATCCATGAATTCTGAACCAAAAAGTTGAATTTTTAACTAAAAATTATGAACTTTTGAATAAAAAGATCAATTTAGTGCCAAAAAAGACGAAAATGAAAAAGAATCAAGAATTCTGACCCACAAACTTGATTTTTCAACTAAAATCAAGAATTGTCGGCCGAAAAATTGAATTTTCAACTAAAAAAGAATATAAAAAAAGCTAAATTTACTAGAAAGAAAAGACGAATTTTTAATCAAATTCAAATTTCTCAACTAAACAGTTAAAGTTTTAATTAAAAAAGATGAATTTTCAAACAAAAAGATTAATTTACCACGTTTAAAGGCAAATTCTTGATCAAATTCAGGAATTCTCAACTTAAAAGTTGAATTTTCAACTAAAAACATAAATTTGTAAACAAAACTCCCATTCCCTATTGATAGTATATTGATGTATTGATAGTACTGATAGTGCTTCTCACCTAAGATCCGGATGGCATTCACCATTGGGGTCAGGTTTGCTGGGATGCTTGGTATAGTCGAAGACGAGAACATCGCTTGACGGAGTTTTGGTTGCAATCACACAAGGATTCTGAGGCATGTAGCGTGCTCTGTTGACTTCTCCCTCGTGGTTAATTTTGATCTCGATCTCAATTTTTCCACTCACGGACCCAAAGCCTCCGAATTCGCCCTTTTCGTTGTCGTAATGCGAAGCATCGAACTGAGCATCTTCGTTGGGCAGCTGGACACTGGCGATGAGAAGGTGATTTTGTTCGTCAGAGGTGTGCGTCCCGAGAATCAGTCGATGAACGGAGTAATCCTTTCCTTCGGGTCTTGTGACGTCAGGTAACCATTGTGCAGTTAGTGATGGCCACTCCAGGGCGTGGGTCATCACCAGGTCGTATAAAAATGGAGTGTTCTTCTTCCATATTTTGTACTCTTCGTTGATGACGCGTTCCTCGACCGCATCGTCGAAAGTTTCTACAGAAGTAAATAATCTACGATTTATTTCTCTCCTATTTTGAATAGACGTCGAATTTAAAGCTCAATCATTTAAAACTTGTACAGATTTCAATATTTTTAAGGATTTTGAAAGGCTTTGAAACTTTTTTCTTAAGATTCCTGGGTAATTTAAAGTGATATTTGGAAGTTTTGAAAAGATACAAAAATAATTTAAAACAATATGCAGGTATTTTAATCTTTCAAACTAAAAATTTATAAGCTTTTTAAGAATTTTGACAGGTTTCAAATGAACACAAAATGTTACTGAGGGTTCCTGGGCAAAATTTAAATGACTTTTTATTTTATTAAATTATTTTTTTTATAACTTAAAATTTAAAACAGTATTTCACAATATATGTGACGTGGAATGCGACAAGGTGGCTTAGGTCCAAAAAACCGATTTTCGGGTTTTGATTGATTCTAATAAATGAACATGTCCCCGATTGATTCC
>JAAAKG020146779.1:0-10602 GCA_010014905.2 Druon quercuslanigerum
GTTTGAAATTCATCTTGTTTTAGTTAAAAATTTATGTATTTTGTTGAAACTTCGGATTGTTGGTTGAAAATTCAATAGACTATAATACCGCTGTAACATTAACAGATTTTTTCTGCGTGTCAGTGATAATTTATTTGAAGTACATCATTTAGGATAGTTCTCATTATAGACTGAATTTTCTTTATATAAAAAAGTAATTTATGCTTCATCAAGAATGTTTTAGACTTGCTTCTATCGAGTCTGGTAAACTTTCTTTTCATAAAGGTTTAACCGCCTTCAACTCAAGGATATACTGATTTATTGATCCAATAACCTTTGTTGGAAGATATTTTTGAGATATGGCTGTATAATTCAATCATGTTGCTACAATGTATACTCGCTTTCTAATACTTATCGGTTGTTAGTCATTGATTTAAAATACAAGGCAGAGGAGGCTTTGTGTTATATTTTGTAGATGATTATATATATTCATAAGAAGGCTTAAAATCTTTAATCTCAAATGGAAATTATTTTTCGCTATAAAGAACGTTTTTTGAATAAATAAAATTCTAGTTGCATTATTTCATTTTTGTCTCGAAAGTTTCGCAGTCATTATTGTTGAAAATCTGATTGGCTTTTGAATGTCTTGAAATAATATTTATTACATTTGAAAACTAAAAATAAAATCCGCTGCTTGCTTTTAATTTTTTCCAACTGTTTATTTAATTTGTGATCGTTATGGTTGCGAAATATTTCATAGTTCGGGAAATTTCATGAGATTTAAATGGATTTTATACCTTTTTAAAGGATTACAAAGTGTGTTATGAGCGATTTCAAATAATTTCTAGAGGCTGTAGAAAAGATTTGAAAGCGTTTCCAATGGGTTTTAAAATATTTTAGGGTATCATAAAACTTTTAAAGGTTTGAATGGATTGAAAAGAATTTGTATGTATTTCAAAGTATTTTACAAATTTGAGAAATTTTCGAATTATTGAAAAATATTTCATGCGATTTCGCAACAGATTTCATTCTGTTATATTTAAATTGATATATTCAAGTTTAGTGTGAAGTGGACATGAGCATGAATTTAGTTTTACTTAAAATAATCCCTATTGTGATAACAAAAGTTTAATGAATGTTGGCAATTGAAAAATTCTAGTTAAGTGTTATTTTAAAAGCAGGTAGATAATATTTTGAAAACCTGGGGGGTGAAGTGGTGGGCGTGACGCAAACATAATTGAAGTGATTGTATACTAAATTTGAGGATATCACTAGCAACCCTTCACGTGTTTTTTGTTACGCGTACTGTTACGGCTGACTATATGTTTGGAGACACAAGAGAGGGTTCGTTTACCCATTGGATGAGGAGGACCGCGAGGGTTGTCGACGTCTGTCGGCGTCGATACGCGCCGTCGAGCGTCGCAAAACGACGACGCTGCAGCACAAAAGAGACCGTCCGTCCGCTCATAACTGCAACACTATTAATTGGGCAAACGGGCTTGCCTTGCGAACCCAGGCCCTCGGTATCTGGTCCAAGGCGATATTTCATCAATCATTTTAAGATCCGCCCGCCCGAACGATCCATCGAATTTCGACGTTCAACGGAATCCGCGGTAAAAATAAACTCGTTTATTCTGCATCGAATAAACCAGTTCCAGAAAAGCAGACCATCGTTTAAAAGCGATGATGTATCATTAACACTTTCATATATTACGCGCTAGCTGTCAGACAATTGCATCTGCGCTTCTGCGCATATGCGCAACTTTCCTACCTCAAATTTATTGCAAATGAACTTTGACTCGCAGAAATTATTTCCATTTTGCAAGAAATCTCATTGCTTTTTTTCAGGATTTTCATTTTATTTATTATAGATACTCGTTAGTTGAAAAATTGTAAAGTCGAATGTTGTCTCAATTATTTCTAAAATGCTTTTAATAACATTGGTTGGTGATATCTTTATATGGGCTTACTTTATATGGGATTACAGCACATATGGTGACCCATGTGTAGTTCCTTAATTCATACCGAGAAAGTTAAAAAAATTAGTGTTAGGCATATTTTTATTGTAATAAATTAGTCAGAAATCCACATATATTTGAAATGTGTTAGGACTGTTAAGAACTTGTGTTATGGAGTTACGTTTTCGTATTTAGGCCAATTGTAGATAAAACGGACACAGGCATTTAACGCCCGCTCGAGCATTAAATTTAAATCGCCGGTCAAATTATCATATACTAAACAACCGTAGTCAAAGTGGCGCAACATTAGACTCCTAAACAAAAGTATCCGAATAAAGGTGGGTAACGAGTCCTTATTCCTACTCGTATATTGTATATTTTGTATATTGTGTAAAATTGGGAACATAATCTTAAAAATTTTTAGCTGATTAGAAAATGTCTTCTCCTTCGGAGTTTTCACATTTACTATGTCTGATTTAGAGCTGTAGATTAAAATCATGTAAATGTTAAGGTCCGATTCAAACGTGTCATTTCGTATTATAATAAGACTTAGATAAAATAGTATCGAGTGGTACTAAGATGAGACCACTGATGGGAACCCAGATTCATTTGTTTTATATTGAAAATAAGAGCAGGAAGTTATCTAATTCAAAAACAGGACACGAAAAAGATCATACCACAAAAGAAAAGATCTCTAGTTTCTAGATATCTCTAATTATTGCAGAGACATAAAACGCCTTTTCTGCTTGTGGAGACCGAAAAAATGTACACTTGTACACTTGTACACAACTTAAGAAAAAATTGAGGAAATTGTTTTAAAACTCTAAACAATATTGAAAGTTTGCAAACAGATTTTCAAGAAATGAAAAAAAATTAATAATATAATGTTATGATGTTAATATTATAATGTTTTTCTAAATAATTTTGATTCGCTAAATCTGAAAAAATCACTAACTCAGTTTCAAACTTATTTTGCAAAGTTTCATTATTGAACAATTCAATTTTGAACAATTCAATTTTGAAGAAAATTTCAAAAAATGTTTCTACAAGTTATTATAATATAAAGGCGAATTTAATTATAAAGACAGATTTTTAGAAACTTTTTTTGTCTTCTCTTGAATCCCTGATTCTGTTTGTATTAGTTTCAAACTTTTATAATTAGTTACTTCAAGTGAAGAAATTATTTTGGCCCAAATGTATGTACAAAATCAATAATATAGATCAAACAGCTTTCCCACGTTATAAAGACATTTCTAGTGCTTATATCATCAAGTTCTTATCAACCAAAAATACACTTAGAACAAAATTTTCTTGTATAAATAAACTGCTTTCTTGAATATACAAGACAATTTGGTTGATTCAATAAAATATTTGATTGACCCTGCAACATCTAAATATTTTGTTGTTGACGTAATAACGATATTCTATGGATGAACCAAATAATATTTGGTTGGTTCAACCAAATGGTTTTCTGAGTGAAGTGAATTAAAGGGTTGCAGTACAGAACTCTAGATAACTAGCAGTTTGATCGAAAATGGGATAATTGGAAAAGGATTTTTTTAAACGTCATTTTTTTATGAAATAATTTAAAAAGGAATTATTAAAATTTAAATACTAATACTTAAAAAATTATTTTCATTTAAAGAAAAGAATATATATTTGTTCTTTTTTTGGAACCTAACAAAAAATGTCTGTCACACTGTAATATAGCGGTTTTAAATTTTTATTTTCCCGAAACAGAATTTTTTTGTATAAAATATTTTTTATTTTAAATCAGCATCCTTATATCGCAAGAGTAAAATTTTATTTTGGTAAATGATTGAACATTCGTTTTGGAATCGTTATCCAAAGCCCATTTTGACAACACATGAAATTTTAATCTCAAAATTCTCGCTCAATTTCCTTTTAATTGGCAAACTTTTTGCATTAAACTTTATTTGCCCGTATAAGAAACTTAATATCTTAAAAGCATGTATTTATTTTGATTTAAAAAAGTTAATTTTTTGTAACACATTCCGAAGTCAAGCCTGATACAATTTTAGGTTAGTGTAACTTTAAGATTGTTAATTACCAGATCGATGTCCTCTAACCTGGATAAGTGTTCACCATAAAACTTTTCTGGCTTCAAGGCTTTAAGCTCTGGATATTTTTTTCGCTCTTTTGGGAAATTACCATTTTGTTCATTATATGATTTTGCATCAATTAAAAATCTCCGTTAATAACTTATTTATACTGTTAGATTGGAGGTTATTATTCTATTATCGTCTCTTCTATTTTTACCTAAAGTATAAATAAGGTTATTAAGAAATAAAATAAAATATAAAATTTTCTATAACTAGAATTATTTAATCGACCATGCTTTATAAAGGTTCAATTTGGAGTTGAAGATTGTTTCCCATGCTTGTATTGGATGCAGTTGGGTCGAGTGTGGGTTAGTACATTTATCTCAATCAGCTCGAAATCCGAGAAAGAATCGATAGATCAAGGTAACACCTCTCTTGGTCCACGAACCTTCTACCAGTTTCGACTTCTGGCGGTCTTCTTCTTTTTCATTGAAGAGTCGTCACCTCTCTCTCAGATCGAAGACGGTATGCTCACGAGATTTAAACGGTGAAGGAACAGTCGCAGAGTGAAAGGAAGAAAGAGGGCGCGAGAAATAAAGATGAAGAGAGATAAAGATAGGGAATAAAAGAGAGAGATATACATAAGAAGAAAGAAAGAGAGACCCTAATCGAGAGACAAGGAGGGCTGCGAAGGATGTTACCTTTGATGGAGAGGACCTCTATTAGGCTTTAAAACACTTCTGCCACTCTAAGTCCAGGGACGCAATCATAGAAATTCTTACTAAAATTACCGATTGCTCTTTACGCGTGAATCAACTGTGGCATTCTTAATTCGAGTTTCTTGATGAAATTTTACACAAAATTGCAAATGAAATTCCATCGTGCACCGGAAGTACCTTCATATATTTGAACCTCAACCTTACACTATTTGCATCTTCAAATCGAAAGTTATCACCATGAGGTTTATGATCAACCAATTTCAATGCAACATCTAGACATTCCTAGATTGCATAACTGATTTTTTCCGAGTTTTAAAGAAATTTGAATTTTTGCATCGCCTAGGCATATTTTACATGGCAATAGCCAAAAAATATAATTTTCTAATGAAACATGAGAGTTTTGACATTTTAGTGAACTTCACTTTCAAAATTAAAGTTTAACCAATTTTCAATGTGAAGCTTTCAAGCATAACGTCAACCGGGGCAATTGTGGATCAAGGCTATTGCGCGGTAGAAAATTTAGTATTTTTAATGGGACTCTTCTGTATATTCTAAGAATATTTTTCATAAAATATTAAGAAAGCTATATTACAAAAAAAGATATCTTATAAAGGTATAGACTATATAGAGTATAGAGTTTATGCCTTGATTCATAATTATTCCGAAATGTCTATAATTAGTACTCCGTGGGATGGTAACTCCTTTGAGATTAAAACTGAAATTGAAAAATTTACAATTTGCATTAATATCACATTTTTATTTTTTTTCAGATAACAACATTATAAATTTCAAGATTTTGTCTATGCCTATGGTGCTAGAGAAAGAGTGACTGCAAAAATAAGCCTTAATTCGCCCATCCGTGCGCCCTCGAATTCGGGCGTCCAATCTATATTAAAAGTTATTTTATCATGAGGCATTGATCCTCTGAAAGTTTTAAGTTGGTCTGACTTTTTGTTTTCGAGATATAAGGTACCTTTTAAGTTTTTCCTTTCTGTATAGATAGATTGTTAGAATTTTTTCAGGTCAATTATTTCAAATCTATAACTGTAGCTAAAAGTGTTTCAGATAAAGGTTAGGTTAAAGGCCAAAGTTAAAGGCTTCCTTTCTTAAGTTATTAATCCAATTAAAAATATATTTTGCGTAGAATGAAACCTTATTTCTTTTATGCACAAGCAATGACAAAGTTCCCATCAACTATGTTGACATGTGGCATTTAAAAAAATGACTTCACATCCAACAAACTTTCTTTCCTTATAACTAAAACACAAGGTTACAATCAAAACTTCTTAATTAGAATATCGTTTTTGAATCAACATTGACGTAAACCTACATCTTGGAGGATGATTAAGATGACCTATAATTTGGAATTGCAGAGTTAGATAAAATTCTTCATACGTCAGCCAAATAAACCCCTAAAAACATTTTTAGTGTCAAAATCAATATATAAGTTAATTGTTTATTTCTTATCTAATCGACTTTGATATCCATTTTCAAGGTCAAAGAAAGGTCGCCATTAATCATTTATCAATTATAGATTTACCTTTTGTCTTTGAAATTTTTTGCTATCAGTTATAGATTATAAATAATCGACCTTAAAAGAGTTAAATAATGTACTGACAGATGAAGCTCAAGAGAAAACTTTGTTTCCTCGTATCATGAAAAAGAATGCAGACTAATCTAAAATTATCAGACGATTCATGTCTCATAATAAACTAAAATTTAGTACAGATTGATTCGAGGGCGAAAAAATGGGCGAGTTTTTGGGTCATTCTTTCCGTAATCCGAAAGTGCTGGAAATGTGCTAGGGCTAGGTGTACTGAAAATTCCGTAATACGATACAGTATAAAGCTTAAATTGTTTTCTAATATAAAAAAGTTTTAAATTACTATCGTGTTATTAAAAAGTATCCAAAAGTTAATTGATATTTCTTCAGCTTTAAAATTTCAAACTTTAGCTTTTAGGTTTTGAAATATTAAAATTTCTGTGACATATTTCAAAGTTCGACATTTTCATTTTGGTCAAATATTTCCTTCCGGCAATGTACGCCGGATTTTGATTTCCTTTTTCCGCATATTTAATCGTCAACGTAATTTTTTTTCAACAAAGTAAAAATTTATTTTCGGCCAAATATGCCGGAATAGAAAATAAAAGATTGATCTTTGTGACAGATGGAGGTTACGTTTCATCTGCACATCTTTACCACTGTCATGAGTGATCTGGAAAGGGTGGCAAGTGTGACCGAATTTGCGCTTGAATATTGCAGTATTCTAACAGAATTTATTATGCATTTCAAAGAGTTCAAAGTAACAAAACTTGAAGATATTCGGATCTTGCTCTGAGTCACAGCTAGACGGCACGCTGCGGTTTTCCTTCTCCAGTACTCTGTTTTCGTTTTTGAGTTTGACAATTATTCATTTGACCGAAAATTTAAGCATGAAATCCCGACCGTTTCCAAGTTGCAAACAGAAGTTTTATGTATCACGGAGAGGATAAAGATCGTCCAGGCCATCCGAAAAAGATCGAGGATGAGGAATTGGTGACGTTACACGGTTAATACGCGCGTCAAACGAAATGAGTTTTTTCCACTTGTGAACAGCTACTCTGAAGGCAACATCGGAAAGGGATAAGCTCGGCCAATTATCAACATCAATACAAACAGAATACTCATGGATCGAAACCCATGCTCTGTATTTGGTGGGATCAGCAAGGTGTAGTGTACTATGATCTGCTCCAACCCAACGAAACCATCACGGCAGACCTTTATCGAAAACAACTAATGTGATTGAGCTGTGCATGAAAGGAAAAATGGCCGCAATACGAGCAGAGATACACGATAAAGTTATTCTTTTGCATGACAACGCTGACAGCACTGCATACAACATGACGAAACATACTTGAAAACGCTGAAATGGGAAGTTCTACCCCACCCGTCATATTCTCCAGTCCAGACATCGCGCCGTCACATTACCACCACTTCCGATCCATGAATCATGATCTATCTAAGCAACGATTCACCTCTTATTACTTTGCCTAAGAATGCACCAACGTCCTGAAAATTCGGCACGACTAGTCCGTCCCTTTTTCCAACTCACCCAATCTTTCAGGAAGACTAGACACAGCCTAAAATCTATGTAATCAGTTGACTTTTTCTTGTGTATTCTACCAGTTAATATGTGTGATTCTTAGCTGAACCACTCCAAACTGAAGAAACTTGTTTTAAATGATTTTTTTTAAAACAAAAAGAGCACATTTCGGGGGCGAAAATGAAATTCTCCGCTTGTTGTGTACCGTTTTTTATGTCTAATCCTTTTATCTTTTTCTGGTTCAGCCAGTAACTATGAGTTTCAGAGAATTTTTTCGATCGTTATGTTCGTGACTCGGTGAAACTAAAAAAAATTGTTTGTAAAAAATATAAGCGGACAAATAAATCCCAAAAAAAGTCTGAAACATCCATTTTTGTCTCTTCTTTAAAATCATCCAAAAAAACCACTCTCATTTAGAGCCTTCTACACCATACGAACCCCTTACCTCCAAAAAGTTAAAAAACTTTTTCGACAAAATATGCCGAATTAGAAAATTAAAGGATGCAGCTCTAACATATTTCGTCAACATAAAGTACTTTCATTTCAACTACGTCAGTGCTTCAATACTTGTTCTCTTGCAAACGGTTTGGAATTTAATCCGGGGAGAAAAATATGCCGGAAGGATGGATAATTTCTTATTGAAAGTTTCGAACTTTGTTTCCAACAACTTATGGCAATTTCAAACTTTAAGATCTCTAGGCAAAATCTTTATGTAGTTACACTTTTTTCAATTGTTATTTATTTTAACTTGAAAGACCCCAAAATCTTAAAGCTATTAATTATAATTTTCATCCTATTAGTTTGGTACAGCAATTAAGAGAAATCGAATTAGTTTATCTAAATTTCCTTACAGTTAGATAGATTACCCTTCGGATACGAATTATAACTGGGCATTAAAAATTAGCACTTAACTGATAATTAAGAAGGATTAATTAAAATGAAAGAACGGTGTTCATGACGCAACAGGTGTTGAACTTTTGCCTGAAATCGTCTGGAAGGTTTGATAAGTGTCTGTGACTAATTCTACTATTATTCATCTTTAAAATCTTGCATCATGTATCTATAATGCTTACAAATTATGGCCTCGAGGTTTATCAAAGCATAAGTGCGTAGGTGCGTAGTAATCCGGCTTCTCAGCTCACTATTTAATCACTTGGCTCGTTTAGAAGTTTTCGATCAGGAAGATAATGACTATATATAAAGCAGAATTTCCAGATAGGTTTATGCGGTGTTCTTATCGCGAGAGCTTTTAATTTTATTGCTCTATCGTCCTATAATGTGCAACCTGGAACCGGTTGCCGCTTTATGACGTGTCGGCATCGGCATCCTTTGATTTAATTAACCGTTTTTAAGGTTTGATTGTCTGGCCACATTGCAGCCATCTTTCCGGTCGAACGAGAAAACTCGACACGGAAATTCGGAAGCGATTTCACACTCCGGCTTAGTTAAGCGTAAATGCAATCTTTGTCCACGTTCTCGGAATTAGAAGCAACCGTGAATGGATTCCAATTAACTTCTAATGAAGGCTTAAACAATAAAGTAATGGAATTTAAGCGAGATTTGAGGTTAATTGAAACGAGATGACTGAATGACTGAACTCGATTTGAGTCGATACACTTTTGCCCAGGACTATTTCCTCTTTTTAATTGAGGCTTGTAAGATAGGGAGCAATTTGTTTTGCTTGAAAAGTGATCAGTGGCGAAGGAAGAATGCGATCTGGATGTAATTAAGCTTAAGAATTTACAACTTCCAGTAGTTACTTACTTTCGTAGTACTCATAACATAGTGCATACAATATTCTTTTGTCGGTGTTGTCGGTTTGAGAGAATATCGATTTATGCAAAAACGAATATGCCACCACTTGTTCCTGACATTATAAATACGTAGAATTTTACTTTTTACAAAAAATGACAATGTAAAAAACAAGCACAATATATCAGTAATTAGTCTTTGTAATATCAGGCCCATATGATGACATAGCCTTATTTGCACGTTCATCCAACTCATCTCAACAAATATCGCATAAGACATTGCCAGATAAGTAAACAAATTATTTTTTGTATACAAAATTCGAGTTAGTTGAATAACCATTTGAATTATAATCATTTAAGCAGCACTGCAGAGAAAGGCATGGTTCAAAAAGCTAAGAAGTCATGTAGAGATGTACAATCAAAAAATAAAATCATTTACTTGTGAATTATGTTGAGAACAGAGTAAATCGCGATGTACACAAATAATAACAGTAATACTACAGGTCTTATAAGACATCTTCAAAATTATCTTAAGGATCTTTTGACAAATTCAACAATTTCAGTGTATAAGTCCATTCAGTGACATCTTTACTGCTTTTTTGAAAAAAGTCCCTATAGGGGCCATTCACAAAATACATGATACATTTTTGACGAATTTCTACCCCCCCCCCCCCCTGCATGATGCTTTTTCCATTGGCCCTTACATCAAGTCAAATATTGCCACTTGGAATAGGGATCTTGAAACCTTTCTACCAAACCTTTGACGTTGATTTTTCTAGGTAGATTTAATTAGTTTAATAATGTTTTTAAATTTCCTTTTATTCGATTACCATTAAGTTTTATGTTCATTAATAAGTTATTAATAAGAATTTTTGGATTCAGAAAATCAAAAAAATAAATATTTTCTAAGATTACATCTCAGTGGATATAGTGATATATACTTATATATTTTTAAGGGTAAAAGCTAAGACTGGGTTCTTAACCAGCCTCTCAACCCTGCCGCCGGGGGGCCCATTGTTTGGGCCGAGTCGAGCGCTGGCGGTACAGTC
>JAAAKG020146780.1:0-10602 GCA_010014905.2 Druon quercuslanigerum
CTCAGATTTTTCACAGATTTAGAAAGTTTATAATTGTTACTTACTAAACTTTTGGTATCCTAACCCAAAGTACGACAAGCTATGCAGTGGAGATATTGTACTAACTGCTGATGTCCAGATGAAACTGAAATGCCGATACGTCAATCGTGGTACACCTTTTTTGAAATTAGCACCCTTTAAGGAAGAAGAAGTGTATCTGGATCCTAGAATTGTTGTATACCACGACGTGCTTTATCAAGAAGAAATAGAGGTTCTTAAAGAATTGTCAGAACCCACGGTTAGTCGAACTTTCACATTTTTCTTAATTCTTATTAAAATTAGAGAAATTCAAATAAGAATAAAATCAAACTTACAATCCTATTTTAAATACAATAATCAAATTAATGTGCAGAATTCCTCAAAATGAAACCAAGAATCTATAATTTTACTCCTTGGGCAAAAATAAAAAAGAGGAAATAAAAACGAGAAGGCAACAAACCAAATCCCCTTCCTTCTCTTTTTTACTTCTTTCGTGTTTTTTATTATTACCAAATCACAACAAAAAAATCTGTAAAAAATAAATAAGAACGTTTTGGCACTCATAACATTTAAATTATATTTAATAATAATTCTTTGCATGGATCCTTTGGATAATTTTAAAAAGGGTGGTGTTGTCTACAAGATCCCTTGCAATATTTGTGGAATGACTTATGTGGCACAGGCTGGCAGACTTCTTAATCCTAGCATACAAATGAATTTCTTGAAGCTCACCATAATTTTCAGTGGGGTAATGTTGTAATTTTGCGTAATGAGAGAAAGAGAGAATTTATATTCTAGAATGATTAATTATTTGTAGCACTGAGTTTTCATAAATTTTTTATTTTCTCCTACTTTCACTAGTTCTGATGTGCTTATGATGGATTTTCAGGTATGTTTATAATAATTAGGTATTTTTTCTTTCTTATTTAATTTTTAAAAAAATTTATTTTTTTTGCTCACCTTGATAAGTGTGCTTTATGAGTGTCGAAACGTTAGTGTTTACTTTTTAAAGATGTTTTTTTGTTATGATTTGATGATAATAATAAAAATCAAAACGACGAAATAAAAAAGAGAAGGAAGCGCATTTGGTTCGCTGCCTTCTCATTTTTCTTTCCTTTTTTTTATTTTCATCTCAGGACAAAAATTATTTTATTTTATTTTTTAGGAGAAAAAAGAGGTTTTCTTTATTTGTGACCGTCCGCGAAGAAAGGTACCTAATGTGAAAAAATCGATTTTTAATGCTAATCTATAGTTTCTGAGTTACTCTTTCGTTTCCAATAATCAAAAAGGACCTCGCACAAATTCATTGAAAAAAGCTCCCGGTGAAATCTTCCCAAACTGAGGTATTTTATAGTTTTTGGTCTCCTGATCACGAAAATTCGTATTAAAGAGTAAAAAAATGGACAGTTTTTTTTAGAAAAAAAAACGGCTCAAATTTCGAATTTCATGCAGCAAAAGGAGGTGTCACCGACACGCAACAAGTGTTTGGCGCATCGTTTATAGGAAAAGTCCACTAGACTGCCCGACTGACATTTTATAGTTTCGGACCTGCTGATGAGTAATGTTTCGGAATATATTTTTGGATATAAAATAATCTTTCTTTTGTTTTTTGCCATAGAATTCACGCAAAACTTTTTGCAAATAATTGTGTCATTTTTGTCAAAGTAATCAATCAATCTTTCATTAAATCGATTACTACCCCTGAGAATGCAAATTAGTTTCTTAATTATTTTGAGTGCTAGAGTACGTTTTCTCTTTCTTCATTTTCTGCCTTTTATCAATTGTTTGTCATGATTTACTGTCATTGAATTGATAATTTATTCTTCTCGTTGCAACATTCAGGCACGTTGTTAATTATTACTGATAATTGATATTTGATACTGAAGTTTCAGAATTTGAATTCGTAAATTTATTAATAAATTCTACTAGCATTGCAAATTAGACTTCCTCAGTTTTCTTAATTTCTCTTTATACAAGGCTAAGTTTTTGTACAACAGAACCATTTCGCAATCGCGTTTAGGAACCGTTTGTCCTGTTATGTTTGCAAAAGGGTTTTTGCTCCACAACGAATGGCGCGAATAGATAGGGATAACATGCTGCTGTCCACGAATTAGCCATTCGACGACGTGACGCATTCAACTTACCAGCACTTATCGTAACTCTGCGCACGAGACTATGCATTAACTGCAATCAGCCCATCCTTGATGTAATATTGTTAATGGAGCATGACCCTTCTTGCCTAAGATTAAGCATATTGAAACAAACTGCGAATCATAGTTGCGTAATCTGTAATGGTGTACGTGATATACACAAGCTTTCCGTTGAATGCAGAGTCAACGTTTTTGTATCACTGAATATTTATATTGCAGAAGATGTGAGATCTTGCCAACATCACTTAGATGATCAAAGCTTCATTTTTTCGCCGTTGTTGCCTGGCTTACGCTTGACTGAACAGGCCCTGCATTACAAACGGTCTGCAACTTCATCTTTTTTGCAAGGACTTCGCAGCGTGGCCATTAATTCAAGGAGATTTGATGACGAACATAGTTTTACAGATAAAGAATTTCACTCTATTTCCCCTATGGCAAAAGAACAGTTTGTTCAACTTTTAACTTTTTGGGATCCAGTACCCTGTCAAGGAAGCCATAGGTACGTAACAAAAAAGGACCTCCTAATGTTCTTGTGCAAGTTGCGACAGGGACTTACCGATGATTTCTTGAATTTGATGTTTCAGTATTCAAGCCGACAAGCTGTAAGTCTTGCTGTCGCCACTGTCAGACAGTCCATGATGCTACGATTCGTACCTGGCAATATTGGCTTTGATTCAACTGAGCCAGACGAAGATATCGAACGACATGTGACCGAGTTTGTAAATGAGCTGTACAATTCGAATCCAGATATTCCAAGAATTATCGTGTACATTGACGGTACCTACAGTTACATCGAAAAGAGTAGCAACTTCCGCACTTTGCCGCATTCATATTGTTTGCATAAAAGACGCCACCTAGTAAAACCTAGTGTGACCAAATAGATATATACTCGACATTCATGGACCATATTTCTCGGGGAGTGGAAACAGAGATGCTGCTATGCTTCGAAATGAGTTTGAAAGAAATGAAGATGGGATGAGAGAGTGGTTCCCTGAAAGATCAATTATTGTGGTTGACAGGGGCTATCGACATGCCACAGAGCTGTTTCAAAACCTTGGTGTTTACTGGAAAATGCCCGCGCTACTTCAACAAAGGCAACGTCAACTGCTGACTGGAGAAGCAAATGAATCGAGATTGGTGACAAAAACAAATCGGATTGTTGAGGCTAGGAATGGTCACATTAAGTCCATTTTCAAGTTCTTCGCTCAAGTCATACGCGTTCTGCATCTTCACAATCTCGATGAATTTTACCGAATTGCTGGTGCCATAATAAAAAGGTACCGTGAACCAATTTAGAATCAAGGTGCGAATGCAGAACTGGCCAAAAAATTGCTACATAGAGCTCGGGAGGTGAACGTTCTTCAAGCGCTCGTAGAAGAGGAAAACCTGCAAGCCAGGAATGCCCAGAGGTGGATGCGCTTAAACTCTCAGCATGTGCAAGACTTTTCCAAACATCAACTTTGGATCGCATATGTGCCTATTGAAGACATAGAACATGACGCTCAAGATGAAAATGATCCTGATCATATCCAAGCTTACTATTGTACGTGCCTGTCTGGCGCACGATCCCTTGGCTCATGCGCACATGTTGCGACTGTATTATGGTACATTGGACGCTGCTTACAGACGAGAACAACAAAACCCAAACTAAACTGACCTTTTTGAGCTTTAAAGTTTAACATTAGATTTTCCTGAAAGCTATTTGAGTATGCAAAGTAACAATATTTGCTGCTTAATCAGAGGTTATCTAGCTATTTCTAGAGCTTTTGAAATAATATTATTGATCAGCTGGTCCTGACTATTGTGCCAAACAGTAACCACTTCTCGTTGTATCTTTTTTAATACCGTGCAAAAAAGAACTTTGCTGCTGCACATTGTTGCTGCTCATCAGCAGGTCCGAAACTATAAAATGTCAGTCAGACAGCCTAGTGGACTTTTCCTATGAGCGATGCACTTAACAGTCGTTGACTGTCGGTGGCACCTCCTTTTGCTGCATGAAAATCGACATTTGAGCCGTTGCTTCCAAAAAACTGTCCATTTTTTTCACTCTTTAACATGAATTTTCATGATCAGGAGACCAAAAACTATAAAATGTATCAGTTTAGGAGATTTCACTGGGACTTTTTTCCAATGTATTTTGTGCGAGGTCCTTTCGTAAGTTAATGCCTCTTCTTGTTGTTAAGTTACAAACATAGGCATATGAAGCGTACGCGGAGGCGAAACGAGAGGTCTGCGATACAGCTGTTGTTAAGCTGGTGTAATAATATTCTCTCTCCCACAAGAAAATCATTGCAGTACGCTGGAGACGTCTCACTGACGTGTCGTCCGTGCGCGAACCCATAGAGCCAACCAATCGCAGCAGAACGACTGGTTGCACGCGATTGGCTGGCATGATGAGTTCGGACACAAACGGCACGTCCGTGAGACGTCTCCAGCGCACTGCAAAGGATTTTCTTGTGCGACCACTTTAAAGCCGATGCGGACCGATGCAAGCGGAGCTCACGGATACGGCGCCTGTAAATGTAGTCGTAAGTGGAGGGGGCGCTTTTCGTAGACGCATCCCCACTAATCAAATGCTGGCTTGCGGACTCTGCTACAATCGATCGTCCTGTAAAATTCAGCTTTTATGCATTAGGTCCCTTTCTTCGCGGATGTTCACGTTTTTTTTCAAATTTCAATAGAAACATTTCATAGTGGTTGCCCAAAGTTGGTCGTTGGATTCGTGGTTTTATTTTCGGGAATTCTGCACATAAATTCTTACATCAAAAATAAATATCCTGGTGTAATACACACAGAGAAACGATTTCTAATGATTAAAAGTCGTCAAAATTAACCTTACTATTATAGCAACTTCAAACTTTTTGATTTTCAGAAGAAATTAGATGAATAAATATATTCTTCTTTTTGCAGCTAACAAGCTCAACAGTGCGAACTGATAATATGGGTGAGGAGGAATCTTTGGAGGAAAGAGTTGCCAGTAGTGCTTGGATTTTGGATCGCGAAAATAAGTACGTGAAGCTTCTGAGACGTCGAGTGGAGGATATGACAGGTTTGACGACTGACACAAGCGAGGAGTTGCAAATTTCTTACTATGACCTCGGAGGTTTTTATATAGAACACTTTGATTTCGTGAAAGTGAGTAGAGTGTTGAAAAATTCAGGTAAAACTGCATAAAAGGTCCATTCCGTTTTATTTTCTTGTGTATCTGTATCGTTATCTCGATATAAAATTTGACTATCGAAAATATTATGGAAAAGGGATCAAAAGTGCCTTTGAATTCTAATCGATCCCTATTTAAAAAATACTTAAAATTTTAAAACCTTCATCAGGCAAACTGACCATTACTGGGACAACGTAAAAAGTATGTTTAATACTAGGGCAATAATAAATATTGTTAAGTATCTTTAATATTCCAACATAAATCGTAAAAGTAAAAATTTTCTAGTATTTTTGAAGTTCTTATAAATTTATTACCACAGCTTATTTTTGTTTTTTCAAAGTATAAATTGAGTAAAAAATAATAAAAAATACTCCTAAAATCTGTGAATGAACCACTGTAAAACTCGCTATTTGTTTTATTTCAAAACTTTTCGCATAACTTGCATAGACGCTTGCATAGACTTGTATTATTGAAATTTCCGGCACTAATATAAAAATTAATTTTTTTGCACTTTTTAAATAATTTTAAGTTTTTAATTCAATTGCACAGCATTGTTTTAGTGAATTATTAGAAATATTGTTTGAAAACTATACGTTTGCTGTTTAATTAATTGTTTATTCTAAAAAAGTTGTTTAAAGTACTTTATTGCAACTGATACAATTAATTTTTCAATAAAAAAGAGTAAGTATGCATTAAAATTTAATGTTATAGGCTATTATTAAATATTATAAATATTAATAACGTCTTTTTTGTTCGAAAATTTACCTTTTTAATTATAAATTTTATCTTTGTTGAGGCTTGGACAGTTTTATTTAAAATTCATTTTGTTTTGAATTAATTAATCTGGTTTCAATTTCTAATTAAAATCTTTTTTTTCTGAAATAATAGCTATTATATATTTGACAAGAATTCAACATTTTTGGTAAAGCTAATAGTTAAATTTTCTAACCATTTGTTGAATTTTAAAATCAAAAAGTCTAATTTTCTACCAAAAAAAGAATTATTATCAAAAAATATAATAGTATATATTTCCAACAAAAATGTTTTAATTATAAATTAGAACAATTTAATTCGATAAAAAAACAAATGAACATTTACCCAAACAGTCCGAATTGTAAAAAAAAAAGATAAAATTTTTACCACAAGAGATGATTTGTCAACAAATCAAGATTTTTAATTATAAAAGAAAAATATTTAAACAAAATTGTTAAATTTTCTACTATTAAAGTACAATTTTCCAACCCAAAATTATTGAATTTAAAAAAAAACGAGTGTTTTTACAAAACAGATATATTTTTAACTCTAAAATGTGAATGTTCAAACAAACAAGTTAAAGAAGAAAGAAATATAATAGTTGATATTTTAACCCAAAAAAATTTTAATTGTAAATTGAAAGCACTTGAATGAATTCAAAAAACAAAAACGGATTGAAAAAAAATGTTAAAGCCTCCAGATAGAACAGATTAATTTTCAACCAAGCAGATGCAATTTTACTCAAGAAAGATGAAATTTATAATTAAACCTATAAATTTTCGAACTAAAAAGACGATTTTTCAACAAAATAGTTTATATATTACCCAAGAAACATTTTTCAGTCTACTAAATTTACAAACAAATAATACAATTTTTTACCAAAAAACAATTGAAATAGTTTGAATAATTTTTTCAATTTATGTATTAATCTCAACTAAGGTGAATTCTAAATAAAAATTTGCAAATGAACAGTTGAATTTGCAAGTAAATCGATAATATTAATTTTAATAATATTTATAATATTCAATATTAATCTATAATATTAAATTTTAATATATACTCACTCATTTTATAAAAGATTAAATTTATGAGTTAATATTAAATTACTTACCTGCAAGCAGTTGGCCAAACTTGAAGTTAGGTTTTGAGGTTTTATTTAACTACTCTGAAGAACTTTTTTATAATAAATAATTAATTGAAGGGCAAGCATGGAGTTAATAAACAATATTTTTAATATCACTTAATTTAATAATATCTTGTTATTTTTTCAGCAAAATATTAACATGTTGATATGAATTTTATTTTTTTTAAATAAAATAAATTAATTATGATTAATCTCAATCCCTTATTGCTTTTTAATGTATTCTATAATTGTAAGTAAATTGTACCATTTTATTTTGATAAACCCCGTTAGATTTTTCTTTTTCCAGTATTGGTTTCTTTTGTTTCCGAAATTTCTTGTCTCACTAATGGGCGATTTCAATCGATTAAAATTATTTTATTGCTATTCCTGTTAATATTTCGTAAACTTTACATTGACATAACGTCATATAATAATAAATATTTTATTAGAAAAAGAGAATTTGAAATTAAAATTTTTAAAATTTAAATTTAAAATGGCTTTTTCACCGACTTTCAACTCGAAGGTTGAGCGTAATGGTTAAGACTCCCGACTGCTAAGCGATAGATGTAGGTAGAGGTTTAGGTGTTCGATTCTCCGTAGAATTAGAAATTTTATTTGTAATATAATACTTAAAAATGTAATATATGTTTTTACTCTAATTACGACTATTAATATTTAAAGTGAAAATACTCGCACTCAATTAATTTGTGTTTTTAAATACTTTTTTGTCATATCAATTAAATATTTAACTTAATAAAATATTCTTTAGGTAATAGAGAGGTTCAAGACAGAGCCCTACCAATCGTCGCGCGATAAAAGGGTACTCTCTTTAGGGCCTGCTCAGAAGTTCTAGCTAGAACCTGGCTAAAACAGCGTTACAGATTTAGTGAGGCCCTCTCAATTTTCCCGACCAGCGCCTGATTAGAAAAAGGGAAATCTATACAGGGCCCTACTGAACCCCGATCGGAATTTCTACATGGGATTTTTTAATTTTATAAAAATAAATATAAATTTTATAAATTGGACCTTTTATGAAGTTTTCTGAAACTACTATAGGTGGAACTAATAATTTATTGGTAGAGTATATCATAAATAACCTGGTAACTTTTCAGGAAGAAGATATCAACTTTTTCGAAAGATTTGGCACAGGAAATCGTATTGCCACTGTTCTATTTTATGTAAGTAAAGAAATCCTTTTCAATTCAAACTTACAAAGATGAAAAAATTCCTTAAAATAGGGGTCTCAAGTTTCGATTATACAGTTTTGTTTATAAAAATCGAATAGATTTTGATCAAACCTACTGAAAAAGTTTCCTCGTGATTAAAGATTAACAACGTAATGTTCTCAATAAAAAAAATGAAGAGAGTGAACCACCCCTCAATATATTTAAAGCTGTGTTAAAAATGTTTAAATCAACAAAAAAAGTTTCAAAAAAATTTATTTTGGACTCCTAAAACTTTTTATTTTGTGTCTATGACAATATATACTTTCCACGCATAAAAATAATTGGGAATTTAGTTTGATAATGAAGGCAGAAAAATAGAAAAAAAATTTCAAAATTATATATATTGCACTCGACACAAAAATAAAGTTAGGTTTTGGAATTTTTTTTATTTGATGGGGGTAGCTACCTCTAGACACTTTTTATTTTGAGTCTAGGACAATATATACTTTCAATACAAAAATACAATTGGGATAGTAGTTTTAGAACGAAAGAGATAGAATGGAGTGCAACCAAAACATGAATAAAAAACTCACGTGGGGGTAAACTACCCCTACATATTTTCAAATACACTAAAAAATTTTTTTTTAAATTTTCATAATGGTCGTACCTACTCCTGAATACTTTTTTATGGTTTCTATGATAATATATACTTTCCTTACATAAAGACAACTGAGAGAAAGTTATATAACGAAGGAAGTAAAATTCATCCAATATAAATAAAAAATTTACGTGGGGGTAAACAAACCCCTAATTATGTATAGAAATTCCACATTGTTGACGTTTACAATTAGATATTTTGCGGATTATTTTCAAAATTTGGTTAATTTTAAGATATGCGATCTTTTGTAAATGAATCACCTTTTTTTTATAGAATAGCTGACAATAAAAACAAGGAATTCACGAAATTCAAGACCATCAGCGAGTTCACGTTTTCACGAATTTACGGAATCTAAAGAAGTCAAGGAACTCAAGAAATACATGAAATTCAAGAAATTCACGGAATTCATGAATTTCACGGAATTTATGGAATTCACGGGATTCATTGAATTCAGCGAATTCGAGGAATTCAGGCGATTCACGAAATTAATGGAATTCACGGAATTCATGGCAATCATGGAATTAATGGATTTCACGCAATTCGTGGAATTCTTGGAATTCACGCAATTCAAGCAATTCACGAAATTTAACTATTCCTGCAATTAAAGGAAATCGTCGAATTCATGGAATTCACCAAATTCAAGAATTCGTGAAATTCAGTGAGTTAATGAAATTACGGTATGCACGGAATGTCTGGAATTCATGAGCTTCCACAAATCCCTTGAATTTCATAAATTTCCGGAATTATTTTAATTCCTTCAATTCCATGAATTTCGTAAATTCCGCGAATTCCATGAATTTCATGAATCCCATTAATTTCAATAATCCCACGAATTCCCTAAACTGTTTGAATTCCGTGAATTTCACAAATTCCTTGAATTCAATGAATTTCGCAAGTCTCATAAATTTCATGAATTCCATGAATTAAGCGTATTTCGTTAATTCCGCAAATTGCATGTATAACTTTAATTTTGCGAATTTCATCAGTTTGATGACTTCCTTAAATTCCTTGATTTCAGTGAATTCCATGAATTCCATCAATACCGTCAATTTATCAATTCCTTGAATTCCTTCAATTCTCTGAATTCCACGAAATCCTTGCGTTTCATAAACTCCTTGCATTCGATTAATTCCGCGAATTTCAATAATGCCATAAATTTCGGGAATTGCTTTAATTCCATTTATTCCACTAATTCCGTAATTTCCATGAAATTTTTGAATGTCTTGAATTCCGTGAATTCTTTGAATTTCATAAATTCCATAAATATCGTGAATTCCATGAATTAGGCGTATTACGTAAATTCCGTAAATTGCATGTATAAATTTAATTTCGCGAATTCCATCAGTTTGATGACTTCCTTAAATTCCTTTATTTCAGGGAATTCCATGCATTCCATCAATACCGTCAATTTATCAATTCCTTGAATTCCTTCAATTCTCCGAATTCCACGAAATCCTTGCGTTCCATGAACTCCTTGCATCCGATTAATTCCGTGAATTTCAATAATGGCATAAATTTCGGGAATTGCTTTAATTCCATTATTATTATTATTTTTTATTATTACACCATTAAGC